>JJRW01S0026113.1:11103-21595 GCA_001188405.1 Loxosceles reclusa
AGATATCAAGCAGCATCAGAAATATATGAATTTATGCGTATCGGTATACGGGGTGGGGTAGATGAAAATACGGAAATACCTATGAAAAGAATGCGCTCCATTATTAATATGGTGTAGACCATTTTTCGCATTCCGAACTCCCTGAACTTTTTTTTTTGAATAGACAAATATATGTCTCGGATGATGAATATAGATATCCTATACCATTTCTTCCCTAAAAACTATCTAATTTCCTACAAAGATGTTGAAGCCGGATATCAGGCCTGAACATTGTCCTCAAAAGTTGACCACATGGGCCCGATTATTATTATTACTGCTTAGCAATTGGGCCCGCCATGGTTGGCAAGAACCTTGCTCCGCATACTTAGCAAACCACGACTGGACAACACTAGTTGTATGTATTGGGACCTTACCACCTTCATAAATGGCATAAATGGCAGGAAATAATACCTGCATCTTAGAGTGGATATCGCTTAAAATATCTACATAGTCATGCAGTGATATATTCTTGGAAGGTGATTGATGGGGCCGGCAAAATAATATGGCATGGCTGCCCAAACCGTGACTGCACCTCCACCATGCTTGACCGTTGGGATAAGGCAATCCTGGAAGTTTCGTTCGAACCGCGGTCACGCTCAGACGTCTTCTATTAGCCTGTGCTCACTTTGTGTTCGATTTTGTGACAGGACTTTTGAAACACTATCAACTTCCTTACTTGAGGAAAGCTCATTTATTCTAATCTTTGCTGTATGATTTTTATCATGTCATTGCAAAGAATAGTTCACCAATGGGGGATGAATATGATTCGTCGCTACTGTTTTTGTCAACTTTATTTCAAGTTCAAATGGCTTGTATCACGGCAAATCAGGGATTCTCAACTTCTTCTATTTTCCTTAAAGTACAAAATCTATCTCAACTGAAGAAAATCCTAAACTCATCTATGGTGAATTACAGCGGAAATTGACAAACGCTAAAGATATGTCATACATTGTAAGGTTTTCCCACAAAATCAATCATTAATATTCCTGTGGATCTCATTTCTTATTGGCATCTCTTAGTCAGACACTCTCGATCAACTAGCCAAACAATCAATAATTCAAGGTTGTTCTGTCGAGTGGAAGAATCAGTGTTTTGAAGATCTCATACTCATTGAAAAAAATGTGATTCAATTAGAATTGTTTTTGAACAAATCAGAATATGCAAGCTACTTTAACTATATCTACAAATTCCCTTTGGGAAATAGTCGTTTTGCTTCTCGCCAAGAACTGGAAGTTAGTATTTCACGTCTGAGAACTGACACGGCAGCGCTCAACACTTTTCTTTCCAAGATCAAAAAATCACCTTCACCAAATTGTTCATTATGCAACATTCCAGGAAACTATTGAACATTACACCATATCACTTGCGAAACGTTAGTTCTTTCCTACAGTACCATGTCCTTTTAAAATGTTCTCAATTCGATACAACTACTTTTATGAAAGCGTGGGTTATCACTACATCTGTCGAATGGACATTAGAAGAATTCATCGTGAAATCACAGCAATTTTTCTGAATTTCGCACCCGTTTCGTATAGTTTATTTCTTGTAAAATATTTTTGTCAACAACAATTTGACATTCATGCAACTAACAATAAATCGAGTTACAGGGCACTGGATTGCCGAATACCCGTACTATATACGAATTGAACTGAACTGAACCAAGGAAGTCCTGATCAAAAGCTTGAAATGGCGTCGGACCGGAGGTTGGGAACAATGTGAAGGTAGATTTATCGGACCAGATGCCAGACTTCCAGTAATTGGCCGACCACGTTTTATGACTGCCGCAAAGTTCTATCCTCCTTATGGCATTCCTATCGGTTAATAGTGGTTCGGGGATTGCAACTCGCCCATGAATTTCCTGCTTGTGGAGTACCCTCACTGTTTACCTATACACACAGTTTTGGAAAGACTGTTGCTCAGCTCAGCAGTAATTTTAGAAGCTATGGTTATTTTATTTTTTGTCACAATTATCCGTATTTTCCTTCTATCTATATCACTCTGCTCACATTTTTGACCACTACGACGTTTATCGGATGATAGTTTTCTGTAAGACCGTATCCCGTCATAACAGTGCCTCGGATATAAACCACATACATTCACTATATATTAGGGATAGAGACTCTCCTACTAAATGAACACCAAGAATGTGCTTTTTTTCTCAAACTCTGTAAGTTACGGCATAATTCACGTACAAGTACAGAACAATGTCTATAAAGGGATCGATGCTTCCGACTGATTTCCCCTGTCTCTTGTCACATGTAAAACTAACGCAAATGTGCCTCCATCTCCATTTTCCCCTACTAAACTTCTGTCATTTTTACACGTTTCCCTTTTCCTTGTGTTTCCACAGTTCTGTCTATCCCTGTATGATGCTATTTAATTTCTAGATTTCCCAGTAATTACTTCTGGGAAAGACTTTTAGATGCATTTCGTATAACTTTTAAGAAGAACGTGTTGTTCTATCGGTTATCCCTGTGTCAGTATGTAGTAAGAATTATTCGATACAGTTCATCGACCATTGAGTCATTAGTGAAAATCTTTGGCTCAAGCAGAAATTCTGCAATGACACAAGTACAGTTAATTTCTGGGAGAATCTTTTGAGTGAAAACCCCGTTGTTCGTACCACCGCATTAATGACGTTATACACGTTATAGTGTCAGTATGTTATCTTCAGCTATCAAATACGTCTGAACGAGTATTTTTATTCATAAAAATAAGTATAATTCCGACATTTCAAACTGACATGAAGTATACCAATAAAATTCAAAGCACAAAACTAAGTATAAAAATATTACTGATTCATTTTAGGGCAAATGTATGTTAAGTTTAATACACACACAATTCCACAGACGTTTTGTGTGACATTTTTTTTGTTTAAAGGCAAGGTTATTGTACAAACTAAATCGAAACTTACTAGTATTATGAAAGTGGCTAGGAAAATTCAAATGCAGACTAAAATAAATTACAATTTAATAGCAACCAAAAGATATTAAATACATTTATCAAAATGAATTATTTGTTTAAAATGTGAAAAATGGAAATATGACTCTATTTAACTATGAAATACAACTTCTGGCATAAAGTACAGAGAATCTAAAGATAAATGGATAGCATAGATCTTAATTTGTACTGGAACGCATTAGAAAATCAGTGGTTACGTTGTGCCTGACCCGAGATCAGAAACGGAACCATACTAAAATTTAATAAATTCATGATCCAAAAACTAGTTTCATTAGTGAATGTTTTACGTTAGCGTAAGAGTAAGAAAAATTCACATAAGAAAAGAGGAAGAAAAATTCACACAAATACACATAAACACGTAGCAAAATACAAAAATATTGGATCCTTACAAATGCCGTTGAATGACGTGCGATTTCTAGTAGTTGCAGAAGGCAAGCGCTGAAGTTTATGCAAATTTTTAATGTCACGTGGCAACGACAGACGTGGGTCATGCACTTATAGTAATTGTTTCGTTAAATGAGCAGTCAATCATAGAACACAGTCAAAGAAGGCAGCTATAACTGCACGACTTCCAATTGGGAAATTCTGCAGCAGCTGCAGTAAAATCATCAATTAAGCATTTACTGGGGGAACAGCGATGAATGAAAGATCCACTTGGCGTTGGTTTGCAAAATTTCTTTAAGGAGATTTGAGCCTACAAAACACACCCATACGCCCTTCATTGATTCGGATGAATTAAAGGAGTTAATCGAATCAAATCCACGACAAACTGTACGAGAGATCGCCCAGAAACCTAATGTAAATATTTTAACTGGTTTACTACACTTGACAATATTGCAAAAAATAAAGCTCAACAAGTAGGTGCCCGACGAACTCACATATGAAATCAAAGCACAGCGTCTGGTGGAAGTGAGCTTTTCTGTATTGAGAAAAAGGAAAAATTAAGTTTCCCAGAACGAATTATTACTTTGGATGGCAAGTTAATGACAATCGTACATGTTCATTGCAATGGTTGAGAGTGCAAGGCGCTCCTGGAAGGACTCCAAAACCGCCTCTGCATCCAAAGATGGCAACTGTGTGATGATCTTATTCACTACTCATTCCTTTTACAAGGTACAACAATAAATGCAGATCGATATTATGCGGACATACGGTAAATGCATGATAAATTGTGCCTTAAGCAACGGTTGGTTGGTTGGTTGGTTGATTGGAATTTAGTGGCACAAGGATCATTGAAGGTGATGCTTTGCCAAACACAGGGTTGATTCGTAACTGATGATTATGGTGAAATCTATCGATTAGAGGATCAAGGGAACAATTACACAATCAAGAATTTTATCATCAAGAATTAAACGATCAATTCCAGAATCAAGATAGCAGTCACATAAACAGGAATTTTACACAGTCAAGATCGATGATTACTTAAAAGCATAATCTCAAATTTCATGATATATGTTGATGGAAATCAAAAATTGGCTAAACAGATCAAAATTACATGTT
The DNA here is from genome assembly GCA_001188405.1 of Loxosceles reclusa. NCBI lineage: Eukaryota > Metazoa > Arthropoda > Arachnida > Araneae > Sicariidae > Loxosceles > Loxosceles reclusa. The sequence goes on from JJRW01S0026113.1 coordinate 15,604, forward strand.
GATCACAAAATGCTTGCAAGATTCAAATTACGATTGTTGAAGATTGCTGAACGGAAATGACTAAAAGCAGGACATTCAATTAATATATGATTTATTGTGAGAATGGAATGGCAATTTGAACAAAGAGGTTAATTTTTACCTCTCAGGAGATATAGATGAGTGAGTCGGGTATATCCAATACGAAGGCGAGTCAGTAAAACAACCTCTCTGCGTGAGCGGCTACAAGACCAGTCATACAGGACGGACTTCAGTGCATGTAATTTGTTAGCAGTTTGAGTATCGCAAACATTCTGCCAGATAGCGCGAATACTGGCTCGGATGACAGGTTTCAGGTTGGTGTATGGTCCAGGTATCTGTAGAGGGACAACCGAAGAAGTAGACTTCGCTGCTCGGTCCCCTGCCTCGTTCCCAGAAATTCCAACGCTCCTGAATCCAGTAAACACGGATGTCAAACCCTTGTGATAATAAATTACACATGATGGTATGTATGTATGTATGTGGGATAAAATCGGATGATAAGCTGACTGAAGAGAAGAAACGTGTTGCAAAGCACTGGGGGAATCGAAGTAGATAAAGCACTTCCTCAGGAGAGAACGATATATGTGCTCGAGTGCAAGGGATATGGAATGTTGTTCAGCCGTAAAGATGGATGCTTCGGCAGGCAGACTATCAGTGAGTGTAACGTCGCTACAGACCATCGCTGATCCAACATACTCGTCTGATTTCGACCAGATATATATGGAAATGTGATCGGGAAATTCAGCTCTGTGCTCGAGAAAATACTGCACATATTGAGCATTTGGTGTAGTACATTTAACATACGTTCACAGATCGAGATACACACTGGTGGAAATATCCTATCCCGAGGTGGCAATCAGTCTAATGCAGAATTTGATACGGCTCTGGTATCAAAACAAAGCTGCGCTAAAATCGACTGCATTCGGATCCCAAAGCTTGGGATGCAAGATGGTCGTGCTCAAAAGAGGTTAGCATAAATCGGTTGAAACACTCGACGCCACAGTGGGTGACTATTGTGAGTTTTTAAATTGAAATAATATTGAAGACTGAATTGCTGACGTCGCTGTGGAAGGGATGGCTCGTTGGCTTCCACGTACAAGCTCTGAACAGGGAAAGTTCGGAAAGTACCAGTGCACAGACGGAAGCGCCTGGTGATGCACCGGATCAAGCAACTTTAAACGAGACTGACTAGTTGAACCATAGATTTTGCAACTGTAATCCATTTTGGATCGAATAAGAGGCAGATACAGGTGCAGCAGTAAGGTCCGTTTAGCTCTCACCTGGTAGATGATAAGAACGTTATGATGTTAAGCGCCTTCATGCACTTCACTTTCAGTTGTCGTATATGAGCAGCAAAAGTGAGAAATCGATCGAAGGCGATACCAAGAAAACGGGTTTCAGGCATAACTGAAATAGATTCAGAACCTAGATATAAATTCGGTTCGGGTTGCAAACCTTGTCAACGGCAGAAATGTATGCATCCTCTGTGAAAAATCTAAAGCCATTATCGTCCGCCCACCGAAGGATTCTGTTCAGCTATAGTTGTAGCCTACGCTCGAAAAGCTGCATATTCACAGAAATGTAGGAGATCTGCAAGTCATCAACATACATGGATCATTGAATACCAGGAGGGAGATTTGCCAAAATGCCATTCAATTTAATTACAAAAAGTGCAACACTTAAACAGAGCCTTGAGGTACGCCTTCTTCTTGAGAAAAACTAAGTGAAATTTTCTTACCTATACGGAGCTGGAAAATACGAAATACTAGATCGTTTTCAATAAAATTTGGTAAATTTCCCCGGAGTTACATGTTATCTGGGGTCAGATGTCTGCGCAATATCTCAGCTTTTCCTTTGCGCTTTATAGACTGCGATACATTCGTTGTTCGACCATGGTTTCGGAGATTTCGGTAATCGTGCGGATGTGCGAGGTATGGACGACTTTGCTGCTTGGAGAATGGAGAATGCAATTTTTGACACTGCTGAATCGATATTTTGAGTATCTATCATATATCTGGTCAGGTTAATCAATGAGGTTTAAGATTCCCAGTCCGCGCAGTTAATTTTCCACCTGGGTACACGTTTAAAATCGCAAACCTCAGCAGTGGACTTAGTCAACAATATCGGGAAGTGATCACTTCCCATTGGGTGAGGATGGACTGACTACGACCACAGGAGATACTCTGACGGAGTGCAGAAAAACAGATCAAATGCTGCGATAGATCTTGTGGCAGCATGGAAATAAGTGTTCAGCAAAGACAAGTCAAGATCTGTAAGTAAACGCTCGAACACTCGTCCTCTGTTGTTTGCATCAGGGCAAACCCAATGCTGACTATGTCCATTAAAGTCCCCAAGCAGCAAAAATGGTGTTTGTAATTGCTCAACGAGGTCTGCTAGTTCCGTAAAATTAACATGATCACCTAGAGGCAAATACAAGGAACAGATTGTGAGAGAAGACGATAAGTATAAGCGTACAGCTACAGCCTGTAAAGGTGTTCCAAGCGTCTGTGGAGATGACATAATGTGGTGAGGGACAAGTAGCGCGACACCACCTCTCGCCTCGAATGAAAAAATGATCGCAACAGAGAATGTTGTGTCGTCGTATCTTTTCCTCATCTATTGGCTTTGAAAATGTCTCTTGTAAAGCAAAGCACATTTTGATGAATAAGTTGTTTGATATCATCCTTGTTGGCATGTAAACCACGATAATTCCACGGTAAGATGCTGCAATGTATGGTCTGATTATGTAGGAGGAGGAGGAGGCTTAGTTTGTTGTTGTTGTTCTCGTTTTAGTGTGATTTTTTAGATTTTACAGTGATGAAATTTTCAACATCCATGCCGTCTTCTGAGTTGTCATCTTTTTGTTTTTCTAACACTGTTGCACCGTAAGAAATGAATCCTTTATCTGTTTGCTTGGTCATCTTTTTCGAGAATCCTGTGTATAGACATACAGTCCTCTGATATAGAGGCCAGCACCTGTAAAAAGACATAGAGTTCTGTTGCTTCAGGCTGAGACCATGCCACGTATGGCAATGTTAACCATACAGCAAATCAACAATTGCGGATACGAAACTATGCCTCATTCTCCATACTCCACTGGACTCTTTCCAACAAATTTCCATTTTTTTACAGCACTTGAACAACATTCGTTCAGCAAATTCTTTGCCAACGCCGCATCAATTAATTGGGTACTGGAGAATTTCGTAACTTCCGGAGATGCTGATTTTTATTTAAGCGTGGTATAAATGACGAGCCCACACGTTGGTAACAATGCATTATTGCTGCGGGAGATTATTTTGATTAAATGGGTATTTTCTAAATTTTTTGTCGTTCTTGAAATCAACCATTTCATTTGTAACAACACAATAATGACAAATATACATAAATATTATCAATAAGTCGATCAATGTTTATTTACATATATTAAATTTGAAAATTACAAGCTAGTGCAAGAGAGTATTAAGCATATTTTGATGAAGACTGTGTTGATATTATGGGAATAATTTAGCGAATATCCAGCGTTGAACGTGGAACGTATTATTTCACATACACACACACACGCGTACATGTATACTGGGTGAGTCTAAATAGTTTTTGACAAAATAAGAGGGGTGATAGTACCCATCCAAACGAGCAATAATGGCCATGGAACATAGGGTCACATTCCACTCTGTGAGGCAGAAAGGAGTAAAATTAGAATTTCAACATGAACTGACAACAGTGTTGGGAAAGCGAATGAACGACACCAAAAGTTGCACAATCTGATTTATTGATCAGCGAAAAAATCACAGGTAGTGCTCAAAGTGGCGGCCACATATTTCATTGCACAGTTCACACCGGCGAAGAAATGACTGACGCACCCTCTCGAAGATTCCGAGTGTTGTGTTAATTTTGTCTGCGGCAACAACGATTCTTGCTACGAGATCTTCAGCCGAGTCCAAAGGCGTCTCGTACACTAAAGATTTCATATGTCCCCAGAGGAAATAGTCCAGTGGGTTGAGGTCCACGTCCGATCCATCGTGCGGGATATGTGGCATTCAAGAAGTGCCGGACCGTGCTGGAAAAGTGTGCTTGGGCTCCATCGTGCATAAACCACATGTCTCTCTGGATGGCGAGCCTGCAACAAATTGGGAAGCACTTGTTCCAAGAAGATAGGGAATTTTGCGCCGGTCAAGCGGTCTGGCAAGATGTAAAGGCCTACCATGGAATCACCAAGGATACCTGCCTAGATATTAACAGAAAATTTACATACCTAACGACGTCGGAGGCGATGACTTGTTCATGCTCGACTCGTTTCCAGTTTACTCTTTTCTGCCTCACAAAGTGGAATGCGACCCTGTGTTCCATGATCATTATTCCTCACCTGGTTGGGTACTATCACCCCTCTTATTTTGTAAAAACAATTTAGACTCGCCTTGTATATGCACTGAAGTTATCATTTGACACAGTACGTATTTTCCTTGTTGTGTTTGAAATACGGACTGTGATATGTAAATAAACACCTACGCTCGCTCAAATTACGGGAACCACCGAAAAACAAAAATCTGGATCAAATTACCAAGAAAAATGTTCAGAAATCTATCTGATTTGTGCCTTTGGAGCAGTGATCAATGCGTTCAGGTACCAACCGAAAGACCTCGGTTCAGTCTCCGGAAGGAGCAGAGAAACATTTAGCATATCTGATAGTATACGATAGCTATAAGACCTGGAGAAAACTTATTCTTATTTTTCACTAAACAGTCGGATAGGTACTGTTAAAATGTGTCAAATATGTGTCGAAGTCTATCTGTGTGACCATAATTAGAACAAAGTGTTCAAAACCTCCACGCAACAATAAAAGATAATCTACATATACTGTGATCGATATCATGCATAAGTTCCTGAGTAAGAAACGTTCAAGAATGTTACAGAAAATGAGGGGGTCAGGATATGTTTCCAGAAATTGCTACGCACGTTGGATATTATGAATTCTAGAATCTATTCCTGTCTCTTGCTCACTTTCTACAAAAGGCTACAGTGAAATTTCCATTGTAGCAAATGTGCCGTCAATTTCTTAATTTCCACCGCATATGAAATGAAGTAATCTGTCAGACAACGGTAAACTAGCGAGTGTACACAGTGGTCGCTAACTGGGTTAAATGCTGATAATTATGACGTTGAAACCGAGACGTATAAAATAGTTTTCCTCTGCAGCGCTGTAATTTTAACGTTTCCTTCTGTATTATAAATCACGAAGTTGCAATAATTAGATTTGGGCTCTCCTTAAATATACTGCTGTCTACTTACCATTAATCATTAAACTATTGTTCTAGAGAAACGCGTATCCCCTGGTAATTATTCACTTTAAACCTGCTTTATTCTGAATTGTGCTTTGGAAAGTTATGGTTTCCCTTTGGAATGCAAAGTAAAATCGATAACTCCAGGCTGTGGCTAGTCATAGTGGAAACAGGCTGCCACTTGCTGGCGGCTCACCTAACACGATGACTCCAGTGTTTTTCACATTCAAGAAAATCTTACGCCAATCAATACGCGTCGTTGTCCTAGCTCTGTACAGAACTTCAGCGCTGCTGTTCATCCACTTACCGCAGGTGTGGGTAATCAGTACGACATTTCAATATGCTTTATCTGATAAAACAAATGATACATAAACTATCCATGCATTCATTACACGCGATAATGTCTTTTTTGTTTGACCCGGCTAAGTCAACACTGCGAACACGAGTGTTCGACATTATATCAAAACTTTTAGCCTGAGCTCCCTCTGTGCCAGAAAACAGAGCGTCTGCAGCTCTACGTGACTTCATAGAATAACTACATTTTGCGAACATAATTCAATTCAACAATAAATTCTATTTAATAATGCATCTTTCAAAACAATGTTCACGTAAATTTACAACCCAACAAAAATATACACTTTCCAAAATACTTAACTAATCTTAGCAACTTGCAAATGGAAATTAAGATGAGACAAATT
>JJRW01S0026122.1:24433-36434 GCA_001188405.1 Loxosceles reclusa
TATCACAATTTATGCAATATTTCTACAACGATATCTTACCATAAATCTTACCTAAGTAGTGGTAATTCCAGTTTGAATAGTGTATTCTTCCTGAGAAATCTGTTGTTATAATGTAAGCAGTGCAGATCGCATGACATAAAATATACAACTTTAGAGAAAAAAGTTCAAGAAACTCCAGAATATCCGAAAAAAATGTAGCTGTGGCAATATTAGTTTACAACATGAAACGTCGGGAGCAAAATATCGATCCGACGATACAATTCTAGAATGCAAACGAAGATAGACTAAGAAAACAGTAAAATATGCGAGAAGGTGCAAGGAATCTTGGAATCTTCACATGGGAGTGATTGATCCGGATAGAGAACATACTTCCTGGGAGTATATATCGAGGGCAGAGTAAAAAGACGATTTGTGGAAAAACATGCTCTATAAGTGTCATATTTCAATACAACGATAAGTATTTTTATAGGCTTCTTGAAATATGAAGTCCTAAATGTTCATACCAAAACTTCACTGCAAATTTTGAAATGTCTGAGTCTTACCGATTGTCAAGCTCATGATGATTAATTTTAAAATTCCCCAACGGACACATAATTTTACTGAACAATTGTGAAGTCCCTGTTCGGGCGCCATTTGTAAAGAAAATTTTCACTTCATGTCGACGCCAGAAATCGAATCCGGAACGTTCTACTCCGGAGAGCCGCTTTACCGATTAAGCTACGTCGACAGAGGATTTCTGCGCTTATTTTGAACTTTTTTGTGGGTGGGCATTACACCCGCCCCCACTCGAAAGAGAGGTCAGGGCACGACCTGACCTCGAGTGGTGGACCTAACTGTTGGGTCCTTGGCCACTAGTGTGAGTCCCTGTTTGGGCGCCATTTGTAAAAAAATCTTTACTTCATGTCGACGTCGGGAATCGAACCCAAAACGTTCTACTACGGAGAGCCGCATTAACCGGTTAAGCTACGCCGACAGAGGTTTTCTGTGCTTATTTTGAACTCTTTTGTGGGTAGGATTTACACCATACCTCACGATAGTATACGGAAATAATTAACTTTTGGCTACTAACGAATGACTAGGATCAGCTGCAGCGCATTGCAACGGAGCATCCGAATTGTGTTTAAAACAGAGGTCATTCCAATGCTAGGGCAGAACTTCCATGCCAATGTGGTTCCGTCGACTTACGTGGACTGTAATAATGCCTCGCAGATGGGTTCACGAACAGTATGTCCAGATGTCACCATTTGAGAGAGGACGTGAAATGGGATTGAAGGAAGCAGAATGGTAAAATCACAGGATCGCTCGACATTTGGGTCGGAACGATGTCGACGTCGTTGGCAGGAATTGGTAAACCATGGCAGTATACAGCGTCAAGAAGGTAGCGGTCGACTAAAAACGACGACAGAACGCGAGGACAGAGTGATCGCCCGATCGGCGATCACAGCACCTTATGCGTCTTTATCAATATTTCAACGTGTAACTGGGACACCAGTGAGTGCAATGACCATAGGCGTCTCAGAGGACAGGGCTGAGGTGACGGAGGCCATTGCGCCGATTCCCCACCATGCTACACACCGCCAGGCGCGTTTGCAGTAATGACAGGTGCACTTGGCCTGGAATCTTACGGACTGGAGAAGAATTATTTTTAGCGATGAGTCTCGCTTCGAATTTAGCCTCGATGGCCAGCAAAGACGTATCTAGAGACGTCCAGGACAGCGGTGGGATACTCGTCTGACTGTCATCAGACACACATACCGACAACCAGGAGTTATGGTATGGGGTGTCATTTCATTTGATAGCCAGGCCCTTTTTGTTTTCATCCGTGACACCCTTACAGCACGGCGGTACGTCGAGAGATTCTACGTCCTGTTATGTTGCTCATCCAATCACTGACTCTTGGACTTACATTCCAACAGGATAATGCCCGGCGTCACACAGCAGGCCTTTCTACAGATTGTCCTCGGGTTTCTCCAACACTTGCGTGGCCGGCGCAATCTCCTGATCTCTCCTCAATAGAACACGTTTGGGCTCTGATGAGCACACCTTTACGACCTTTCCTGGATCGCATAAATCTAACTCACCAACTGGAACGTGTATGGCAAGCAATCCCACAGGAGAACACCCGCCAACTCTACGAGTCAATGCCCAGCCGGATAACAGCTCGCATTAGGGCCAGAGGAGGGCCAACTCATTATTGATTGCTTTTGCTCTTATAGCTGTATTTCCTGAATAAAACATTTAGTTCCTATGATACTGTTATTGTTTCGTTTTCGATACATGTACATCACATATACCGATTTTCGTCCCTTTCGGATAAATCTCTTCTTGCTTCGTCGATTTTTAAGTTACAGAGTGCATCTTCTTTTGCCTTTGATCAGTCCGCAGAGCGTCTTTTGTTATTAATAACACAACTCACATGCACATTTATTTGCTTACTCCTGAAGCATTTTTTCGAACTGCAATATAGTGCTGCTTATGTGCAAAAGGTGGTTTTGTTGTGTTTGTAGGAATCTTTCTCTCTGTAATAAAACTCTTGAGCAAATAGCTACCTGAGATGTGTTATTTTTAATGTTCTTTTTTGTTGCTATCTTGTAAATGCCAAAATTATTGACCACCGTAATTCCGAGGAGAAGTTGTATACCAAGTTTTAGTAACCCTTTCATCACTTTTCTTATTGTGGTTTATAATACCCTCGTTAATCTTTCCGGCTAACTTAAGAGTTTGGAGTATGAGACCTGGGTATCATAAAAAGTTGAAGTAATATAATAAAGTTGAAGTAACATAAAGGTGAAGTAACATAAAAATATTAAAAGTTGAAGCAGTCTGAACACTTACGTTGTCAGTAAATAACACATCTGCGGCTCGAATGGATTTCGTCTTCTTTGAGCGTTTGGCAGACATTCTTAACAGAGTAAATTCAAAAGTTTCCAAGTCCAATTGCAAAATAAAGGAGGTTTAAACCCAACACTAGATTCAATTCCAAAATAAACACTTAAATGAACTAAAGTTTTTAGCAACTTGCTAAGTGAGATTAGAAAAACCAAATTAAAAGTCAAATCAGATTGTTTATTAAGGCAGACGAGCGCAATATAGTTTTAAATAAACTTCAGCGGTAACTCGCATTTTAACTAAACTCAAAATATATAAGCAAAAGCAAAATACTGAAAATATTCAATCACTAAATAAAGTAGTACTAACTTGTACTGAATACTCAATAATCAAAATGAACTACTGTAGGTACTTGTTTAAATTCACACAGTATTCAAACTCTAAAGTACTGTAAGTACTTATTTAAATTTCACATGAAATGCAATTCTTTGAAATTTTAAAGTTTCTTTGCGAAACCTTAATATCAAAATGGGCCTTTTTAATCGGCTTAACTATCAACTTTACTTATCTGTAAAATTTAACTGATCCACCCACTGCAGACCAGTCTCTAACACTCGCTTCAATACGAAGTTGATTTCTATCTTGATTTTATGTACACTTGAATCGGTGTACTTTACTTTAAAGTTTATGTTACTGCTTCCTTTTGTGAAGCCAGCAAGAAAATTTAGGTTCAGAGCTAAACAATAGCTCTGCCTCTTAGAAATACCTGACTCCGATTAGCAAGTGCAGATGCTGCTAAATAGGCCTAGGGCGTCTCGCCAATCAGGCGTGTAATCCAATCTCTTGCTTAGGAGAGTCGCTCGTATTTAACTGATACTTTTTGCCATGTCATCCGTGACGTTTTTTATTCCCTTATCTGCTTTTTTCTGTTTAGTGGGCGACGAGTCAAATGTTAATGGATTTCACTGCGCTCTCGCTGGTTAGAATCTATGTTAATAAGGGGAAGGAATTGTTATTCATTACAGGTTTCATACGATACTAATTGATCCGAGCTATGTATTCCACACTTTCCTGTATTGCGTGTGAGAACTGCTACTGGTTCAAATTTTTAGATGGTTGTCGGCTTGTAGTTGTTGCAGTAGGCTTGTAGTTCAAATGGTTGTCGACGAACCTTCTACAAGCCGACAAAGGTTGCAATGCCCACCCACGAATAACTTCAAAATAAGCACAGAAATCCTTTGTCGGCGTAGCTTAACTGGTAAAAGCGGCTCCTCCGGAGGTGAAGGTTGCGGGTTCGATTCCCGGTGTCGACATACAGTAAAGATTTTCTTTACAAGGTTCGCCGACGTTAGATCTATTTTTGTGTTTGGTACGATGCTGGAAGCCATGGTACCACCTTGTACTTGGGACCATGATGGCCATAGCGTTAGGACTATTATCACCTTCTGTTATCGAAATAAGCAAAAAACCTATCGGCAGAGAAGGGGATATAGACAGAGTGAGATTTCACTCTCGGAAATGCGTTTTGTGTGACCGCTCGTGTGTCCTAACGGAGATAGACATCCAAACGTAAATGACAGTCAGCATGTTGAAAAGATCTAGAGTACCAAATTCGAGATACGTAACTTTCGTGCACCGGTTCCCGAGAAGAGTGAATGTGACGGAAAATTTCTATAAGCATTCTTGTGCTAATATTTTTCAGCGAGTTGAAACTAATTTTTGAGAAGAACTACAAGCTGCTTCTAACTTCCGTAACGTTTTATTGGAGAGAAAACGGGAGTGTGAAATTACTGTACGTAGCAGTTTTCGCGATATAATACGAAACGCTTTGTTCACTATGAAGTGGCGATGATCAATTGGAGCTTACAGGTGAAGCATGCAGGATGAACACGGAAGCATTAGTTTATTTATTGACGTAGTGGAAATATCATGGCTTTTATGAACTCGAATTGGGAGTGCCACGTCACATAATTAGTCGCAAAGAAAACCAGCGTAAACACGGAGAACGTGAGGTCCAATGGGCATATCAGGCAATACAAAATTAAAGACATAATAATGAAATTCAGCAAATTAAATTTCCCAACACCTGAAGAGTCGAGGTGCAACGACACATTACTGTCCAACGCTCGACGTTCACAGATATTCAAAGATGCATCCCAAATATATGCAACAAATCTTCAAACAAAACGTTAAAAACATACCAAGAAGTCAATATAAGATATCAGGTAACAACATTATCCTTTCAGAAATGAAGACCCTTGCCCTCAAGAAATACAAAAAAAACTTGGCACAGACGTCGGTTTTCAGATACGGCCCTAGTCTGTGGAACGACCTTCCTCTCTGGGTTAGAAACACTAAATCTCTATATGTGTTTAAAATATCATTTAAGCAATACTTGTCACAGAATGACTAAATATCTTTATGTACTCAAGTAATACTTGTCACAGAAAGACTAAATCTCTTTATGTACCCATGCAATACTTGTCGCAGAATGACTAAATCTCTTTATGTGTTCACGCAATACTTGTCACAGAAAGACTAAATCTCTCTATGTATTTAAAATCATTCCTAGGTCTTTTGGATTTCTGTTCACCTTTCCAGTGGCCTATAAGGTACTGACATTATGAACAGAATTCGGTATGTGTGATTATACATATTGGTATTAGTGTGTAATTATAATCTCTGCTTCGTATAAATCTGTATAATCTCTGATACTGGTATCTATGTTGTATTTACAATTTTCCTATATTGGCTATAACTGGGTGGCATGGACTCGACGGATATCACCAACCTCTACCGTGTCTCCCCCGGGATTTGTACCCTGTATCTACTCAATGTTCTTCACTTTACTTTATCATATAGTTCAATGTCCTACAGCTATTTGTCCTATAGTCATATTCTGTACTTACTTACTGTATCTTATTCAACTGAACGAATTGTAAATTTTGCATTTCCCCCGGAAATAAGTAAAATAATAATGGTAATAAAGTATAAAAAATGTGTAAAATACACAGAAAATCTCGCGTCGTCCCATCTACAGTTGTGAATGATTTCGTTCTTGGAGACGTAAGGTAAGAACATCAAACAGGAAGGGAATTTATATACCTGGTTGGAAAGATATTAGCTGAACGTTTCGGGTTCGAATCCCAGCGTTGACAACTTTTCTTTAGAATCCAGTGATCAAAGAAGGTTCCACAACAGGAGAACTACAGACATGTAGCCTCCGAGAGCCTTTTTGTTCGGAGACGCAAATCATGTTACTCCTTTCGGTGGCCAGTTTGTATATCAAATCACGCCTCAAGTATAAACGTTTGTATGTCTGCGCCAGACATACCTGCATGTTGAGTTTTGAAACGAAACGACAACTTCTTCATGGTGTCCGATTTTCATATACAAATGAGTGTATATGTAGGATATTGAGAATTAACAATGTCAATTTGTTTGATTTTATATAATGTCTAACGATTCTTGAAGGGTGATGAGTTGATCTGTAGGCATTGTGACAATAACAGAGGTTTCTTCACAAACTGTTGTTATTGTGAACATATATTGGATATATTGGTTGTCTAAGGTGTAAAGAATGGCTTTACTGTTTGTCGACGCCGGGAATCGAACCCGGAACGTTCTACTTCGGAGAGCCGCTTTAACCAGTTAAGCTACGCCGACTCTTGTTTATCCATGCTTATTTTTAAGTCCTTTGTGGGTGGGCATTACAAAGGTACTAAGTAATTTTCATTTCCTTCTAGAGTCGAACCCAAATCTTTCTCTTTGTACACAAACGTTTTAAGCCTCCGTTTTGTTGTCTATTTTAACGAATCTATTTTGTTGTCTGTCATTGCCTGTTGCAGTATTTAGCTCCGGATATAACTTTTGTAATTATTTAATCCATATTGTTACGACAGCTCATAAGTTACAAAAAGAAATTATTTTCCAGTTTACGCTAACGCGAGCGCTCGGAAAATGCTGAGTAATTTTGACTTCCGGAGGAGTCGGAAGATCAAAGCGCTAACCGTAGCGTAAACTGAACAAAATCCTTTTTACAACTTATGGTCTGTCCAAAAAGTAAGTTTGAAATAAGTGTTAGGACTCACTTCTGAGAAAAGCGGAAATAATAAATTATTTCTGAGAGAAATACCTAAGAGCGTACAGATAATGAATTATATAGGACACCCAACGTCACACGTGTACCTTTTGTTGCGCAAGCTTCCTCCACTGAGTCAGTCAAGCTGATGTGTTTTACAATTTTCTCAATAAGCTTACCTACATTATCGTCAGAACGGCCATTACAGCTTCCTTTTTCTTCCCAATGCAAGTAGCATCCCACATCCAACTGGAACCTTACTCAGTTCATTAAAATATTTACACTGTTCAGAGCTGAATTAGTAGCTTTAGATGTGTAGATGCATTGCACTGGAATCTGATATTCTATACTTGCTTGAAAGCATTAAAATTTAATCGCTGTTTAAAACCATTTCAACGTCAACGTGTCATGTGACATAGTAGAGATTTCTGCTTGACATTGCACAACAGACAAGCCTCTGTTGCATGACTGGAATCAGAGTTAGTTGAGCATACTTCATTATTATGAATTAGCTTTCCGTTCAGCAATCGCCACTGCATGGCTACAAATTAATGAAGTTGATTTCCAGTTAGAGAAATTTCCATATCTAAGGGTTGTCGCAAACAATTACATAGAACACATTGCACTAGAGATTTTGCAAGTAGCGTCGGTATAATATTATCGAAGGTAGGATGCATTTGTATCGATTAAACAATCAGCGCTCAATGTCACTGAAGCAAGGTTTTATCGAATTGGTGACAAATCTTTCCAGAAAGCGGGTGTGATGCGCAAAGATAGTGTGGTCTTTATAAAACTTTTCCTCTAACAAACGGAATACAATATTAAAAGGGCTTTTATTTTAAAGTCTAAAAAGCTGAGTGAGGCTTCAAAGCTAAGTAAACGCACTTGTTTATAATTAAGTTTCTTAACGTCAACTTTTAACAGAAATTAATTCTGTTTATCCGATGCTCTTGTCATGTCTCGGAGGGCTTCACTCCAAAAGCTGCACTGTGAATAACACAATTGGATTCTCCTTGACAAGGCATTGGAAATCGATCTCGTTTGCGTCTATGTGGGCTAGTAGTTATGGCGTTCGTGCACAAAAAGAAAGACACGCGTTCGACTTCAGACAAAGACAAAAATTATGCTAGCATTTTTAGGCAATTGTGGCGTATCTACCTTTTGTTAGCGGAATGACACCATTGTTATTAGAGATAACAGGGAAGTTATTAATACTATTAGAGATATTTCGCTTAAAGTGGTTAAGACTTTTATTACTTTGAAAGTTTATTTACTTCCATTACGTTAAAGAATCTAAAAATTAGTTTAGATTTTTTGTTTGTTTTGAAACAAAAACGTTTTGAAATGTGATGCCATTTTTTTGGAACACCCTCGCTAATTTTTGCGTTTTGAACAATTAAATTTGCAATGTTTCTGGTAATGGTATAGTGTGGCATAACAAGCATCTTCATTTTCGTCCACTACTTTTTTGAACTCGTCATCGAGGTGTGACGATGGCGTCTGTAAACGTCATCCCTCAATGACGAGTTCAAATTAATAGTGTAGTGCGGCATAACAAGCATCTTCAGTTTCGTCCACTACTCCTTTGAACTCGTTATTGAGGGATGACGTTTACAGACTCCTACTGTGACGGATGCTCGGAAAGGCAGTAATGTTAATGAATTATGTCATTCTAGAATTACAGCAAGGAATGCTATATCTAATACTGTGTGGATTCAAGATGGCGCACTGCCATTTGTTGGCAGACGTATCAAACGTTTCTCAAAACAAAACGTCGATGACAGAATTATAAGCCAGTTTCGGTTTAGATCAAAAAATCCCGGTTCTAGTGAATACGGAAGTAACATAACTCTCTCCCTCTCCTGTTGTTCACACTCACTTGAATAGACCTTACTAATTCAACTACCAGCCGTCGCTGCCATTCATATAAACTATTTCCGATGATGTAATAAGATTCGTACTTCCCACGTGGCCTTATGTATAATCGCTGCTTCTAATTTGGTTAGGACGATGCTTGATCACAATGCGCGGACACAATCCAGAATGTTTGTGTGTGTGTGTGTGTGTGTGTTTGCAGAATGTTTTTTCCTTCTTTTTTTCTCTGTTTGTTGTTCTCACTCATATTCTTTGATAGTGCTTCTGCACAGTTGTTGTCCGACGGTGCGGTGAACCGTATTTACTGGTTTTTTGCTGTTCCCCTTACATAACGGTCCGAAACCATGGCTGTTGCCATTTTAATTTTTGAAATGTGCTATCTGCAACTATAACCGTGACAGCTCATTTGCTTTTTTTGCACACGTTTCTCGAGGGCATAACTTGATATATATGCACATTACTTTTCGTTCACATTTCTTCAAACTGTCGGCCACTGAAGGTTCATATATAGAGGAAATTATTTTATGAGCGCCTTGTACAAAACAGTCATGTGTGACGGGTTCTAGTTAAACAAAAGGCAGGAACAGAGACCCCAAGACATAGAATTATTTAAGATCGAAAAAATATTGGGTGAGAGTCAACGATAAATGTTTGTAAGCGAAGTATCATAGTCAACCTGCATTTTAAACATCTGTCTTTACATAACTGAAGAGCTGTAATTCCACAGGAAAGTAAGAACCACTGTTAAGGTTTCTAAACCGAGTGTTGATTCGAATGTGGTTGACTAAGGTGTGAGAATGTATAAAGAAACCTTGCCATTTTGTGGACTCCGGAAATCGAACTTACGGATTTGCCAACTCCGGGGTGGCCGCTTTACCGGGTTTAAGCTAGCCGACTGGTATCTGGGCAGTTTATTAACGAAGTATTTTTGGGAGATTTTTGGGAATCCTACATCCTCCCCTATGTAGAGAGAGAGAGAGATGTCAAGGCATCGGCCTGACCTCGAGTAGTGGACGTAACAACTGGGTCCTTGACTAGTATCGTGGGTCCATAACCTAGGGATCTGTGGCTCCGGAGTGACCGCTTTATAACTTAAGCTAGGCTGACAGGTATCTGGGCAGCTTATTAACGAAGATTTTTGTGGGGATAACCTTACAAACGTTAGTTTTCAAGATGGTATTTTTGAGACTGGACACGTGGATCGGAGGGAACACTCTCTTATCTAACATACACCGAATTGGGAGGGATGAACACTCATTCGGACAGAGTAGCAGGCCACTGGATTAGACCAGAGTCGGATAAGTTTCCCATATTCGGAGATGGCTAAGTCCCGAAAAAGAATGGATGCGGTAGGGGATAGTTGAAGACGGATAGGGATGTTTCAGGTAAGCGATTTCGTTGGCAAGAGGAGTGTATAAAGCGAAAATTATCTGTAGGAACTAAAAATATGATAGCTCTTTCAGGATGGCAAGTTACCATGATCTGCGCGACATTCAACGGGGTATGGCAGTAGGTGCGCGCAACATACGTGATAGTAGTTTTATGTAGATAATAATTTTATGGATAAGGGACAACTTAGTTTTTCACGTTCGAACATCTCAAGAGTATATATACCTTGACTACCAAAATATCCGGTAATACACCGAACCGTAAAAGAACAGTGACCGATCGAAAGCCTCTCAAAGATCATAATTGGCAGACCTGCAAGTATGGAGCAAATTACGTGGAGAATTATTGCTGGAGCTTCTACGACCATTTTGCTGAGGACTGGATGATGTTACCTGCATGATATGGGATTTAACAGCGGACACACTACCCGAATTCCTTTGCTTACTGCACATCACAGATGTCTACTCCACGTCTAGGTTAGGAAACACCGGCCAGACACAAATGAAGATTAAACTTGAAACGAGTAGTATGGTTGAACAAGTCGCATTTCTAACACAATCGGGTGGATGGTAGTGTTCGCGTGTGGAGAAAGTTTCACAAAGTTATGGATTCAGTCTACATCCAAGAATCTGTAGAGTTTGCTGGTCATTATGGCTTGGTGCAGGTTCAGCTGGCATAACATCATACTACAAACGTTTCTGACCGAGAATGTTATGCGACAATCATTTGTAATAGTTGAACCCATTCATGTCATACTTTCACTCAGATTGGTTTGGACCTTCCAGAAAAGCAATTTTTACCCCTGCACGCATGCACAACCGCAGATCTATGATTTGAGAAACACTGAAACACTATAAAGAATATCTTTACTTCATGTCGACGCCGGGAATCGAACCCGGAACGTTCACCTCCAGAAGAGCCGCTTTTACCGGTTAAGCTACGCTGACGCTGTCTAAGAAGCTTATATTTGATGCCTTTTGTGGGTGGGCATTACAACACGCCTCTGAGTTTGGGATTTTGCAATGTGTGGCTACGGTCTTCCCATGATCTCAAAGTTATGTGAATATCTGAAATGGTCTTACAACGTGCCATTCAACGGCAGGATTCAATGGAATTCAAGGAGTCGCCTAACAATATGGACATTCCTTTAGTAAGCGTGGGATTCATTGTTTGCAGACTACTTCTATAAGCTCGTGGAGTCCATACCCCGTCATGTTTCTGCAATTCTACTATCCCGTAGAATATTTTATTGACAATAACACAAAAGGTATTAATATGTTCATGATCGGAGTTACATGTGTAGTTACTTATTGAAGGAATCACAACGATAAAAAGTAAATAGGAAATTGCAGTTCTGAGTGCGCATATTGTGTATCTCGAGGTAGCAATAACTTTGATAATATAGTGAATTGATGAGTAGCATGATTCATTCTAACTTATAGAAGAGGGCAGTAGAAAATACTAGTACTACGTTCTCTAATTGTAACTAATGCAGCGTATATTAAGGACACATAGGAAACAAAGGGTGTATGAGAAGGTGATTAGGTTATTAATATGAGTAGCATGCAGACTGTTGTAATGTACTAATTCCTTCCCTTACTAATCTCGAGTCTAACATGCGGCGCAACGCAAAACACGATTCTAATCTTCATCGATTAACCACCACCTGAACGAAAATGCAGATGAGCGAAAACGTCACGAAGTTACGTGGCGCAAAACGAGCTCTTTAAAAAACCCCAGCAAAACCTGTTGCGGGGCCTTTTTATTAGGTTCTCTGCGCTGGTGGTTCCTGACATTTGAGACAAGCGATTCCGGATATTACTCCGG
>JJRW01S0026131.1:9032-19833 GCA_001188405.1 Loxosceles reclusa
CAAAAGTATGTTTTATTCTATACACTAGTTTATGTGTTAAACGTTTTATTGTTTTATACATTAGTCATTCCCTGGTAATATTGACACAATGCCTTCATAACAACACAAAAGGATTTAAATCACCAATGCTAATGGTGAATTAATGCAGTTTTCATACACGAGGACATTTAAATTGCAAGAACATGCAAATGCAACGAATGTTCTTTAAAAAAAGCTTTTTTGATTTTAAAAAGAAGAATATTAGTGACGAGCTCTGCTGAATCTTTGAACGTGCAAGATCAACGCGAAAATCATCATTATTAACTGTTTGATCACTATCGGCAGTCGCTGTTACTAAATGACAGTTGTTTTATTTGTCGACTCACGAACAAGGGAAAACCATCCCAACCTCACGTACATTGTTTAAAGGAGATTCATTCTTTTCTCACTGACCTGCAACTGTTCCCTCGGTGTTTACTTGTCTGCTATTTTTACGGTTCAATCTGGAAATGTACACTTGTTCGGATGAAGAGTAGAGGTGGTAACAATAAGCCACTGGCTTTTAGACGAAATAGAAGGAACCTTCAGCTGGAAGGTGGAAAGAGTTATAAAGAGTTTGATACACAATAACTTACTATTATGGTTTGTCTGAACTTCATTCTTCTCACTTGATGTAAATTTCGTTGAAGGATGCTATGGATTTCAGCTGTGCGCTGAATCACTTGGGCGGATAGATGGCATTGAAGCTTTTAGCAGACGAAATTAAAGGAAAATACCTTTCAATAATTCCTTCCGTATTGGGTGGGTACGAATATGGAGGAAACAGAGAAAACGCTTATTGTAGGCGCATAGCCACGGCTCTACAGGCTGGTGGAGTTAATGATATTGTTTGGGAGATGGTAGTATTTGGGGCCCTAATCCGTGTGGAGCAAGAGTGTGGTTCCAGCATTTTACAGCCAGAAGGTAGTTAGAGCTTGACTCTGCAATTGCAAACTGTTATGCTCATGATTTACCCCAATGGATATGGGTGCGTCTCGCAGTACAATGCCACCTGTCACACAACTCGTACTGTCCACAGATGGTTTGAGCAGCATGACAGTGGCTTTACTTCGTTGGTCCCTACAATGTCCGAATCACAATCCAATTAAAATTTATGGTATGAAGTTGAAGGCGCATCAGGAAGCTAGATCCACACCACCGTTCAATTAATTTTAAAGTTCTTCTTCCAGAATATTTTAAGAAAACATTTCAGTAGATTTTCAGAGTAATTACATTACTTCTTAGTTCACAACTGCTAAAACTATTCTTTTGTGAGTTCTCAGAAGTACGTTTCCTGCGATGTTCTGTAAATCATGTTAATTTTAAGAAGAGTTATAGTGATGTTAGCTAAAACTAAAACACACGTAGCACAGAAAATTGTATGCATGAAAGAGCGATGTCGCAACTTCACATCCAAATCACATCCCATTTTTGATATTTCTGCAAAGTCTCACACAAAATATGATATTACTACGAAGTCGCGCAAAAATCACTGGCCCTTACACAACCACACGTAAAAATCACAATGTAACAACGCCTTAATTTGCAAGTAGAGCAAAGTTTAAGTGACCATCGCTTTTTTATTTTACAAAAATTAGCGTTGTTTCATCTGACAAAATTGTGGTAGCGCCATAATGACCTTTATGTGACTTTGTAGCGGTATTATATTGTTAGCGATATTGAAGAAGCATCTGAAGTGGAATGTGATTCATATGTGGTGCTGCGACGTTGCTCTCACGTAACTGCAACCTTCTGTCCGATGTAAATACATGAGTTTCAACTGCCCCCACTCCGCCATTCAATAGGTATTACTGAAGACATGGAGTCCCTCATTGTCAGTTAACTCAACATTGTAAAACTCTTGATTCTTCACGGATTCAAATTCCACCGAAATTCTGTCTTCTCGCTATGGTACTTTGTAGCTAACAAAGTGCCAATTTCAGAAGATAAACTTCGTTTAAAAATAAAGAAAAAATGTTTTGGTTCAAAATTTCGGAAAAGCTATTTTCGTTCTCTCATTTTATTAAATACTCACTTGCGGCTCATTCAGATTGTCATGATATAGAATACAAACGAAATGATCAGTCTCTAGAGGCGTTGCCGACCCCTCGGCTGAATGAGGAAAACATTGCATTATTAAACAACAGTGCTCAAAAATATTAAAGGTACAAGCGAAAAAGCACAAAAGCCCATGCAAGACGGCCATGCATGGGCATGAAATGGGAAGTATACATATATGAAAGCGTAATACAGAAGACAAGACACAAAATGATCCTCTATGGGAATTTTATTGCTTTGAAAGGACATAGAGAACATGAAGAGAAGTTCCAGGGCACGAATTTGGATACCCGTAAATAAGAAAAAAAAATTCGAGGATAGGGAAGGATTTTTAATATGGTGTGTGTTCGTTTCCAACAGCTAAGACTGTTCATACCTACTTTCCATGGATGCGATGAGGTTGTCGATGAGGCTTTGCGGAATTCGGGGTTTCACTCTTCAAGAAGTGCAATCTCCAAATGCCGGACAGTCAACGGAGGCATCAGTTTAATTGCAATGAGTGTGTTCCATACATCCTCGATCGGATTTACGTCAGGAGAACATGCTGGTCGCTACATATGCTGTATCGTATCCGTTTCAAGCATGTTCTCCCCAAGATGAGCTATATGTGGTATCGCGTTATCGTGCATTAAGCTAAAGGGAACTCCAGTGGTTGCAGTGTAATGTACGAGACGAGGTTGGAGTATCACGCCTGCATACGTTTGGCCCGTCAAATTACCGTTCCAGATAAGATGTAGGTTTGTAATTCCACCAATGATGATTGGAGCCCATCCACCCCAGACCATCAACCCACGTCGTCTGTATTGTGATCTTTCCTGTACGAACGCGGTGTTATTTCAAGTGCTGTGTTCCCTCCAAACATAACACGTCGGTTGTCACACTCCAGACTGAATCGAGATTCCTCGGTGAAAAGCACTTGACTTCATTCACGTTGCATCCGACCTGGTTGTTCATCAGCCCATCTTATGTAGGCAGCACAGTGAGTTGATGTCAAAGGACTTGATTACACCTGAACCTACGTGTATAGGGGCCACCTTAGTGAAGCTTAGTTTAGACTTGAAAGCGTTGTGTGTGTATGTGTGTGTGTGTTTTTTTTTTATTTTCTCCTGTTGCTAAAAATCCAATCTTTGCAGCTGAGTAGTACTGTGTGTTCTGTTTCGAAGAGCTGTTAACCTCAAAAACAGGGACCTTCTGAGGTTTTTGTGGCGTAGAAACAATGACTTAATCATTTAACGACATCGTAGAGTCGTGTTTGGAGTTTCTTCCAGTCCTTTTCGCCTGAGTACAACCCTAAAGCATCACTTGGACGAGATCCCTGCACCACTTTATAAAACAGGAAAAAAGTTAATGTAGCCATTCTATGTTGACAATTGCGTGGAAAACTTGCGCTGCGTGAATGACGTAGCAAAAATTTATTATAGAATCACGAATATTATTTTTATGTTCTTGCTTTAATCTTCGAGGATGGAAATCCAATCTACCGAATCGATTCCTAAAAGTCTTCAGGAGAACAAATTATGCCTGTATTTGGCTTACTGTGAAACCTTCAGGATGACACGCTTTTTCTTGTAGGATGAACTGCTTAGTAGTTAATATTGAAACTGTAACAAAAGAGGTTCCATCATTAACTCAACGTATTTTCGATCCAATTGGATTCGTCTACGCTTTGATTCTCATTCTGAAACTGCTATTGCAAAGGGTGTTTGCAAAATTGGACACAGAATTTGTCAAGTTTTGACGTCTACTAGAAGTAATGCAGAATTGTGATTTAAGGGTTTACTGGTGGTGACAAAGGTTGTTTCAAAAGAGGTCAGAGAAGCAAACTTATTTAATAGGCCTAAAAAGGCCTTAGATACAATTTAAAACTTGACATCTCCAAAGAGAAATGTATAAAAATTTAGAGTTGCATTAAATTTAAAGAAAATTGTGAATTTAAATGTGTTGTTTAAGGTATATATAAACTGAAGATTATTTTGTGTTGTTGAAATAATTTGATTTTTGTTTTGATTCTTACATTCTGTTTTCACTCATAGTTAGTAGCTGTATTTAAGTTCATAATTTAGTTGGATATTTAAATGTTTGACAATTTTTGCATTACTTTATTTTGAAATTTTCAAAACTTAAGTAAACATGAGCGTTAAACTTCCTTGTAGTGGAAAGTGCCTAAAAGTTTCTGAGGATTTTTTTCTGGCACAGTTAGTTCTCAGATATAAATGTTTGATGCAGAATCTTCTCAGACGCATGCTGAGCTTGCAGGAGCTGTTAAGCAGCTGCTAAAAGCTTTTGCAACATATTTTGTGATGCTAGTAGTTAAGCATATGCTACTTGTATATATATCAGAGTAGAAACTGTTTCTGACATTACTGTTAACCTTGTTCAGACTAGAGCTAGAATCGGACCTTTGAAGCCTATGACAATTTTTCGTTTGGAACTAATGGATTATTGCATTGGAGCTCTACTAGAGAATACCACCGTGAATGATTAAAAAATTCCTCACCTTCAAATGTGTGTTTGGATGGATTCCAGTACTGCACTTGAGTAGATTAATAGGGACATTAACTGTTCGTATTTAATCAAATGCAAGAAATACATACCCTGTTGAAGAAAGAAAATTTACAGCATGTCCAAGGAAAATTGAATCTAGCTGGCCTCCCAACAAGAGGTTGCTCTGGGGAACAACTTGTAAGTGTCAAGAGTTAAGGAAACATCCTGATGATATTGCATAAAGTGGAGTCTGAGGAGCCGTGAAGCGAAGAAGCACCGGTTGAGGGAGAAGTGAATTCTGAGAAAAAGAAAACTCTTATCAGCAGCAAATGTACAATCAGAACCCAACTGGTATTACCGAAAATTTTCTTCGTTTCCCAAAATCTTGAGAATGATAGCCTGGATATTTCGATTTTGCAACAACGCAAGAAAACCAAATGTGAGATATTCCCAAGAAGCAAAATCGTACGGGCGGGGATCATTCTCATCTTATTGATTCAAAGGGAGACCTTTAGTAACAATGCTAGTTCTTAGAGTGAAGACGAGAAGATACAGATGACTTCAGATATGCAATTGTTTTGCATTCGGGTCACCCAGTTGTCGCAACATTATTTTTTGGAAACACAAGGAAAGTTGTAATGCTGGGCGTAGCTACATTAATGACAAAGTTACGTGGAAAATATTGGCTTCTTAAAGCAAGGAAAACTATTAGGAAGTAATTGAATGTTTATGCGATACCTTATGTGAATAAGTTAATAAATGTCAATAAAAGGACAATGGTTTAAACACAAGTATATATTTACTTTATTTAACCAAGGTGTCGTCAGGTACCGTTGGCATGACTTTTTCAAAAATACTGAACTGGAATCCGTAACTAGCAAACGTTCTTGTGATTAGGTTACAGATTCCATTTCAGTAGTTTTGAAAACGTTAGGCCGACGGTACCTGACGAAACCTTGGTTAAATAAAGTAAATACATACTTGTGCTTAAAGTGTTGTCCTCTTATTGATATTTATTAACTATTAGGAAGGTCAGCATAAAATGTGGTCGCTGTAAACCCTTTAAACCGCAAAAAAGGTTGAGGTTGTTTCAGCTCCTCCTCGGCCAGATCGAATGAAAGATGCTGCGATGTTTGAAGTAATTAGGGTAGTCTTGCATGGCCAAAATTGAGAAACAAAGAAAGAGGATTTGAGAATATAAGAAAATTTGGGAATATAAGAATTTGAAAAATAAAGAACAATACGGTGTCTCAATAAGTCTAAATAATAAAGTCTCAATACGGTGAATTTCTTCGCTCAGTACAGCAGCTGTATCCCTTTAGAACTGCGGGAACCTATTGCACATTTTACAACTGATACTGTCAATAAAAGACGTAAATCTAAACAAAGAAGTAAAATAATAAAAAAAAACTCCCAACCGTTTACCTTTATTTTTAACTTGTGTTTATTATCCACTTTAATTAACGTTTTTCTTTTAGTGCTGTTTGAGTTTAAAGTAAACAAAAAAGGTGGGAGAATGTCACAAACAGAGCGACGGAAATATAATTCACCCCTTATGCCTGACCTGCGAGGGAAAAATTGTAACAACACTGATGCCCGCATGTGAGG
This sequence comes from Loxosceles reclusa, assembly GCA_001188405.1. Lineage (NCBI taxonomy): Eukaryota > Metazoa > Arthropoda > Arachnida > Araneae > Sicariidae > Loxosceles > Loxosceles reclusa. The sequence goes on from JJRW01S0026131.1 coordinate 15,201, forward strand.
CAAACAGGTGTGAAATACAACGGGAGAATGTTTCATTTTCTTTTGTTTTCAATGCAGTTGTAATTTGGCTTCCGATTGTGTATACAAGTATATTTCATGTTCTGTTGTTCCATAATAAACTGCTATTTCTCGTTGATCATTCTGTGATATTTAAGTAAGCACACACGGCCCTGAATGATATTCGATGTTTAGGGGTTTCCAACATTATCGGCGTTTAATAGCTCCATTATTATTGTTATTTTCGGTTCTGTTACAGTTCTTAAATGTTAAACATTAGTCATTTTTGGGTTACGTTTCTTGAATGTTCAGGAGGAGGTGTAGTACGTGTCTACAGAGAATGGTTCACTAAGAAAATACCAGGTCTTAATGTCAAACATGTATTCGGCACCGGCTACCGAATACTCAAGCGGAAAGTTTCGCCAGATGTGCTCAACAGAAGGGCCATAGTATGTCAAATCGCAGCAGATCTACAACAGGGATCAACTTTGAACGTACAATTCAACGCACGTTGCTTCCTATAGGGTTTGCATGATGCCGGTTCGAAAGACGTTGTTCGCAGGAAACAAGGTTAACGCCACCATTTTGAAAGGGGTGTAATGATTGTGTGTGTGTGTGGGGGGATACATGACTGGCAGAGGTTAATGTGGGCTGAAATATCAGGTTTTCAGCTGCATCGTGCGGTTGGTTGGGTGTGAACATGGAGAAAATAGTGGAAACACTTAGAAACTAGGTGCTTAGCCACGGCTCTAGTAGCCAGTAGAGTCAATGTTATTGTTTTGGGATGCTTTCTTGGCATTGTTTGGTTCCTCTAATCCGCGTGGAGCCAGAGTGTGGTTCCAGCGTTTGACAACCAGAGTATACTTAGAGCTTGAGTCTGCAATTACATACAGTTATGCTTATCATTTACTCCCAAGGGATATGAGTGTCTCTGTCTGTCAAGGGATATGAGTGGGATAGTATGTCTTCTATCACACAGCTTGTATTGTCCATAGATGGTTTGAGGAGCATAACAGTGACTTTACTTCGTTGATCCCCATAATGACCGGATCATAATTCATTTTAAAATGTTTGGGACGAAGTTGGAAGGGACATCAGGAAGTTGAAAGGATTAATGGAAAGTTGAAGGATTTACTTAGAAAGTCAAGGAAGTTGGAGGGATTAAATTAAGGGACATCAGGACGAAATTGGAAAGGACATCATCCACCACTTCGCCGTCCAACTTAGCAGAACTGGAACGTGCCGTGCATATACATAAGGTCTCAGATTCCTTCAGCCACCTATCAACATCTCATCGAGTCCATATCTAGGACAATCGCAGTAGTCTAGATGGCATACGGTTGTCCCAAAATGTGGTCATAATAAATGATCCACTTAGTCCGTGCATATTGTAAAGCAAACTTATGTCGACGCCGGGATTCGAAACAACGGATGTGACATCTGTAGAGTGACCGCTTTACCTGTTTACCTATGCCGACAGGTATTTGGGCGGCTTATTTTCGAAGTCTTTTGTGGGGGACATTACATCCTCTCCCACTTCAGAGAAGGGTCAGGGTACTACCTGACCTCGAGTAGTGGACCTAACGGTTGGGTCCTTGGCCACTTAGTGTGAGTCCATAAGTTCGGGCGCTATTTGTAAATAAAAACCTGCCTTATGTCGACGCCAGGATACGAACCAACGGTTCTGTCATCTCTAGAGTGACCGCTTTATCGGTTAAGCTACGCCGACAGGTAACTAAGCAGCTATCTTTTGTGGGGGACATTACAATATGTGTGTATATACGCATATATATGTACTCATATCCTTCACTGATGTTTAAGGTACGCTTCACACCTGTAATAATAGATTATAATGGATTCCGTATTGGTAGCTGTGATACACATAACACTTCTAAAGTTTGAAATAAAAATAATGGCAAAAATATTAAGACTATAAAACTGTATTTCATTCTAAAGAAATATATCAGGAATAAAAACCGTACTTTTATGCAGTTTGTTTATTGAGGCCATTGGTGCTTGTTCAATTTTAATTGTCTTTCACATTAAGACGTCGTAGGATGTTTACCAGCGGATTCTACATTAATTAGGTTTTTGCAGGTTTTCAGTTCTGTTATCATGGGGTATGACTACTTACCATTTATGCTAACACGAATATAAAGGTGAGATTTATATGGATCAAAATAACGAGAAATGTTTCCACTACGGGGGTGGGAGGCGAGGGAGAAGCTAATCCGTTTTTTTTTTTTTTTTTAAGCACATGACTGCGTAGTCTTTATTAATGAATGTATGTTGTTGAATTTAATGAATACGACAACGATCTTTAAGTCAGTCATGTATTAATGCATCCTAAACAATAGTTGCACGTAGCATTTTCGATGAAATGCGAATGAAAATGTTATCCGCTTGTCTTCAACTTAGTGAATGTTTTTATATTTGATGTGATCTTTTAGGTATTTCCATAGATATACCGCGATCATCTTGAATACGAGGCCTAAATCGCAAGCGAAATGCCTGATCTTTTTTTTTTACCTCGCCTGTCTAGGATTGGCTGTAAACCAGCCAGCAGACTTACGACTTGCTGGCGTTGTTCAACCAATCTTCAGCGAGTGATGTCAAGAAAGCCGATCGATCAGAGGCGGAGTTCCCTTTTAGTTTGAGGCCTGATATTCAAGATGGCCATGTTTGGACGCTGTACGAATTCGTCAGAGCAATGCGGGAGATACGCACAGTTCTCTTGCTTTTAGTATGGTATGATACGCAGAAAGCTTACGTAACGTTCCTTGGTCATAATGTCGCTCTACGTATGACAATTACAGGACAAAGCAGGAGACAAATAAGCATACTAACAGAAAGTAAACTTCTATGACTGTTTAAAAAATAGCGACAGGGATTCAGTGTACACATTCCGCAACTAAGAAATTAACACACGTAATATTCGACCGTACCGTGTAAGTAAAACGCTTTGTAAGGGTCCCTTCACAAAAGACTTCGAAATAAGCTACCCAGATACCTAATATATATAGCTTAATCAGAAAAGAGGTCTCTCCGGAATTGACAAATCCGTAGGTCCGAATACCGGCTTGTGCAAGTTTTCTTTACACTGGCACCCGCACTCATGGACTCACATTAGTGGCCAAGGACCCAACCGTTAGGTCCACCACTCGAAGTCAGGAGGTACCTTGACCTCTATCTCTACTTTTTGAATTATGTAAGATTCTTCCCCAAAAAGACTTCGAAATAAGCTGACAAGATAATGTCACATTTGAATGTGACATGTACATAGAAAGGTATTATAAAAAAATTGTAATCGAACGAGAAGTAAGAAAGAAGAGCGGGAATAAATAAGAAAAAAAAAGGGTGAAAAGGAAAAGAAGAAGAGAAACCATATGCTCTGGAAGAAATTGCACTAGGGGGAGATAAGGATTTTGATTTTCTCTCCCTCATCCCTCCAGGCTAACCAGGTGCGAGAAGTAGATGAACGGCGTGTACTGAGATTGAAATCTTTACTTTTGCACCATACCCGGTGATGGCATTCAGCCCCATCAAAGGGTAATCAAAGTTTCGGCTGCATTTTAATTCATTAAGCGAAATGGAACAGCAATCTTTCAAAAAACGAAACAACGAGGACGAAATTGGCCCAAAATTACTGAAAGCGTTTCGGAAAGTCACAACAACGGGCCAGCCGCGGAAATGACAAAAAAGAAAACATAGATGGTAGACCCCTTCTCCCTTACCCCTAATTCTTCATAGAAACAAGGGGGTGAAGATTCGAAAGGGGAGAAGAATAAAAAAAAATCGAAGCATTCTGTCGTTGGATTCCGAGGAGTTGGGCCAACGGACTTTGAGAGGGACGGCTGAGAAAGAGTCCGGCAAAGTATCGGACACGATCATCTTCTCAAATGTCAAAGATTTAAGCATTGCTGTCGTTGGACTTCGACTTTGTAGATGGTCAAAGGTGGACGCTCCGCTGTTGAGGCGTCGATGTCGTACGTGACAAAGTGGGCACGGCAATTGTAATTCTTTTTTATCGCTCAGTGGCTCAGTATCATGCTCCCGTATTAAAGTGTGACTTAGGTTTTGGATAGTGTAGGTGTGTTAGGTTTTGGACTTGGAGAGAGCCGAATGGTTGAAAAGGTCCAACGGAGTACTGAAGAACAACAATTTCCCGAGTGTCGGGCAGAATTTATATATTTATAAATAGGATCATCATGAATCGGCTGCGTCCGAAGTTGGTCGTCTCTCAGGAGCCGGCCATAGGAAGTCCGGATGAAGGACGAGGGGGCGCCGCTATGAGAAAGCGTTGAAGACCAGTGAAACAGTGTGAAGAAAAATTGTCCCCGAATTGGGGATGCTAGTTAACCAATGGACATTGTGGTGTGTGAGAAAAGATACTGAACAGTTCATTGTGGTGAATGTCACACAGAGCATCATTGGTTACATGAAAGGTAACAAAGTCCAGCAAAAGGTAAGCCTTTCCCATTTCCGCATCTCTCCTCTAGATCGTAATCAATCTAATTTGAAACGGTAAAGAGTGAGTTAGGATAGGTAGTTTAGATTAGTTGTTATAAAGTGAACAAGAGTCATGTAGGGGGTCAATCATTTGCATTTTATAAGCATATATATTTTTGAGTGAGCT
>JJRW01S0026171.1:27154-37230 GCA_001188405.1 Loxosceles reclusa
AGAGGTATCCCATGACTTTTGTCACTTCAGTGTAGAGTGGTTAACATTTACATATTAGCGCAGTTTTGTGAGGGACATATTTCTCTTATGTTTCATAATTCTCCATATGTTGAAGACGGAAATGTTTTCTGGAACTTTATAGGTTTTACGGGTGGTTACTTCGTGCATTTTTCTTTGCATGTAAATGTTTATGTGATTTTATTTCGTTTATTTCTTATGTATTATTTGTTGTTTTTCATCATTCCTTATGGTATTTGTCTGACAAGGTAACTCGTTCCGTAATTTATGCGACATATACTGCACGAGGGAACGTGTTTCCAAATATTGGCTTTTTTAAGACGGGGTAGTCACCTGCACTACTATAAAACTGTTGGCTGGGTGATATCAAAAGTTGATCCCATAGTGGTTTTGTTTCCCTGTTGATTATTGTTATCCAAGTGAGGAAGGAATATGTTTCCGCAATTCTATGATTTTTGGGTTTGGGGGCGAAGTCAGCTATGGTTGGGTTTTGTTCGTAACTGACTTATTTTGTATTTGTAGGTAAAATAACGGACACGACACAAAATTTGTGTAAGTTAAATAAAAAGAGGAATAATGGAAATAACAAAACAGAATAAAACAGCGATGTATAAAGGAATTGTTATTCCTGAGAGCTCTGAGAATAAAAATATAAAGCAGTGAGAGAAACAGAATGGTTGAGAAAAGAACTACATTCCTTAAAAGAGGCTGGAATTGTGTTACTTGTTTAAATTATTGGCTGAAGGAAAGCTAAATCCGCTTGTGGCTGTTTTTCTGAGGAATTCGAACGTTTTGCAGGAGCTAGAGAGAAGTATAAAGCAGAGTTGCGTAAGTAGGGGACAGGTAGAGATTTGTGTAGTCAGTGCAGTGCTTAAGAGTTTAGAATTAGTGTTTGTAATAAAGAAATAATATTCGACTCTATCATAAGCGTTTGGGAGAACAGTAAGCATTATGTATTGGTTCATACTACTGTTTCTATATGAGAGCTTTATTACTTTATACGTATATACGATTGAAGTTGATGAAAGTCTTTAACAGAAGTCAGTTTTCAGATTTCCTATCCTGTGAAAAACTTAGACTATCGTGAAAACCATTTCATGCATTTGCCTGTTAAAATTAGTTGTTAATATGGTTTCCTCGCTCCTTTGAAGATTCTTAGTTTATGTGGAGGAAAAAAGAGGTATTAGAGGCTCGTTCAGCTGAACAATGTTTAGCTGTTGTTATTTTCCATGTATCTCTGGTTGCCATGAACACTTCGTCATTGATACATTAGCTGATTGCAAAGAACACGCTATCTTCCAACAAGTAATTGGGCACCTGTGATAGAAACAGAAAACGAAATTGAGTCACCTTCGTAGTTGGTGGAGCCTCCCTGAACGGCGATTACAGCTGCAACCATCCACGGCATACTCCCCACGAATCCTTGAACAACGGCTAACTGTATTTTCTTCCACTGGGCTTGGAGAAGAGAAGTGAGTTCCTTAAAGGGTTTCGGACGGCGGGGCACCCTTTAAGTCGAAGCTCCAACTTATCTCACAGGTTCTCGATAGGGTTAAAGTCCAGGCTCTGGACAGACCAGACCAGTTGTTTAAACCCATTGTTACCATACCAAGCCATGGTGGATGTTGCAGCATGACATCTTGTTTCTTTGTCCTGTAAGTAACATGGGTCCATCCCGTAAAACTGCCATGACGCAGGAAGAACATAGTCATACAAAATGGTACGGTAGGCCTCTGTGTTTAGCGTACCAGGAATTACGACGTCCCAATCCATACCAACAGAAACATCCCCACAGCATAGATCCACCTTTCGCCGAACACTTCACTGTGAAGGCAATACATTTCCGGCAGGAGGCGTTCTCCAGGCTGACATGAAACGTTCTTTTCACCACATTAGCCGCACAGTGATGTTGGACTTGGTGATGAAATGACTATGGGCGGCAGAAGGTCCATTAAATCCAGCAAAAGCATAAAAACCCAGCAAACAAGCAAACCCAGCAAAAAAAAAAAAAACCTTACGAAAGGTATTAATCGAAACAATACATCCGCATGTCCGTTGAAACTTCTTGCGGATTTGGGCCATCGATTGGGTGCGGGTCTTCCGAATTTCTCTGAACAGCACTAGTTGGTCTCTAATTTCCAGTTTCTCGGGTCTGCCGGGTCGTGGCACATTCCGAAAATCACCGTTCAACTTCCAGTTTTGAATCACGTAGTACACTGTCGCCTTTGGATACTTCAGCTCACTGGATATGTCACGTATGGATCGATTATTTCTGTCATACCCGTCGATTGCACCTTTCTCAAAATCAGAAATCTTCGATCGTGGTATCTTGCGTGCGACTGATGGCGCTGTTGTTTTCCAGAGGGTATTTAACACCGACGTGAGTGACATGTATCTGGATCACACCTATCGTCGTTTTCAGGGTTGTCCAATTACTTGTTGGTAGGTAGTGTAGTCCCTTAGATGTAGTCGCATCTTCTGAACCTGCTTTCTTGCATGTGCTTAATCGTGGTTGTGCCAAATGAGACTAAACATAAGATAGGTTTATAAGAAGAAGACCGCCACATTGTCAAGCAGATGCCACTCGAAGTGTATTTTTTCTTCTTCGAATAAAGGACTGCAATGATTTAAAAAGGGTTGAGAGTAATTAGTTGGATCTGTGAAGTATTTCATTATACCACCCTAGATGTGCAATGTGTATAAGTTTGACTTCACACACAAATTACCGTAATTCACAATGTGTTTTCCTGCATTTTTATTTCTTTACATGTGAAAATCTGCGAATGCATCATTTTTTTAACAGAAGATGTATGTGTATAGCAATTACCATAACAAGGTATGTTTATGAGACTAATATTTGTTGTTTCTCATAATTTATCTGTGTAGTGGAATTTTGCGTAATGAGGCTTCTCAACAATATAGACTAGATAGATCCAGACTTATAAAATAGTGCACCGTTTCGACAATATGGATGCGGGATACTTTATGAGAAATGTGTGTACGATTACTACGGCTCACGAAAGGAAACTAAGAAGAGAAAAAGCGAAACTGCCACTAAGGCATAAATCCTCACAAATAGCTTGGTGAATAAGTGAAATAATCTTTCGAAATCTGTCGTGCAACCAAGGTTGATAGAGGGATTTTTAAAGCTACTAGACAGAGAACTGATTGTTAATAGGAACTAAATTTGGTAGTAATTTTTTCTCAGTTGTTGACTGTGTGTGTGCGTGAATCCTACTAAGTAAAATACCTTACGTAATATTGTGATTATGAATTAATCCATTTTTAACGTGTAACGTGAAAAGGAAGAATTTTTACGCAATATGGTTGTTAAAGACAATGTGTTTATCCCATATGAATGGACTGTGTTAGCCATGGTGGGGAATTTGACTTTAGCTTATTTTATTAACTGTAATTGGAACTAATCGAATTATTACGAAAGAGAAATGTTGTACTTTTTTTGTTTGTGACATAAGTTTTTATTTTTGCATTTGAGGTAAATGAAACAGAGGACATTAAATAGGAATCGTTATGAGATCTTCCATTATATCTTGTGTGCTAAATGTATTGGATACCGCCCAAATGCAACTTGGTTTATGTAACGTTCATTTCCATTTAGTGTCATAGATTTCAACTTTTTTTCACCTTTCTTGAGGGAAACGCAAATGATTTACTAGAAGAAACAAATGCCTTATAACTGGGGTACTTTAAAAGATTGTAAAGAAATAGGCCGGGCAGAAATAAATTCGCTTAGTTTAAATCCCTGAAAATAGCTGAAAGTCAGTACAGTATATGCAAGCTGAGTACTGCCAAGAAAACGAAAACGCACCTGTACAATGTCGAAGCATCCTGCGAAAGTATTCTTGTGGACAACGCGGAATTATTTCCAAATACTAATAGTGAGAATAGACGTTAGAGACACACTTTGTGGATTACTCATTGAAGCAGTCTGAATATGACCCACCATTACCAAATCAAGAAAATTTTATCCTAGTTAAAAAAAATAGTATTCTGTGAAAAGGATGCGAGTACTACACGCTGAGTACTACACCAGAGGACTGCTGAAAATTGATCAGCCAGAAATCCGATATTCATTGGTCTTTGGAATTGTTGCTGCTCTAAGAGAAGGGGCAGTATTACGGAAGTATAACAAGCTATGCTGTCAACAGACTGCCAAACAGTCTGAAGTTAGTAAGTTCATTTTGAACCAACAAGTATAATTATTGTTATTCTTTAAATCTCACGAGAAGAAGTATGGTCTTTGGCACAGAAAAACATATTTTATACAAGTTGCCAATTCGGTTGCATTTTATATTTCGAACAGATATTTTTGCATTCTGTCGCTCCAATAAGCTAAATGAAGTTCAATTTAATGAATACCCTGTACCGTCATAAGACGTGTTAGATTTACAAATACAAATACAAATACAAACTGAAAGTCAGCAACAGGCAAATGCCTAGCACGGCTGACCATGTCTAAAAATCCATAAAATTACGGAGACCCTCTCCGTCGTCATGAATAGCAATAAGCATAAATTAGGGAACGAAGTTCCCTCGTCCAAATGAAATAAAAAAACAAAAGCACTGGAAATAATGACATTAAAATCTCATACAATACTTAGATGCAACGCCCCCAAAGTTACCCCCCCCCCGAACCCATAAAATTGTGGAAACCATTTTTTCCGTCGTCAGAACATCGAACACTAAGAAGACACAATAAATAATCCCATTATCAAAACTAACTAGTACCTTAATTTCGGAACAGGGTTCCGTTGTCATAAACTTACTATTAAGTATGAAATAAATTCAAAAGAACTAAAAAAAAACAGGAAAATCAAAACATACAAAAAGAATACACTCAGACATTTTAATAATAAAAATGGTTACGTAGTCAACACAAACTAAACATGGTGAAAGAACGAACAGAAGGAAAAGAAAAAGACTTAGGGACGGGAAAAAAGAACTAAAATGATCTACAACGCTCAAAAAAAAACAAAAAAAAAAACATCATCTGTAATTCTCAGCTCATAAAAAATTAAATCAGAAGCTAATCGGAGCAAAAAGGGGGGAAAAGCCACATTGTCGTTAGACTAAAATGTTAAGTTGCTCATCTACCTTTCTCTTGAAACTTTCAACCGTCTTTGTCTCAACCACATCCTTCGCTAGACTATTCCAATTTCCTAATTTACTCTACTTTTGAATTAATAGTTATGTATGGAAGGTTTGTTAGCTTCTGTATCTAGAGGCATGAGTGGCCTGTGTACTATGTTGTTTGGCTGGCAACTTTTCTATCTTGTCCAGAAGTTCTATGTAGCTTGTTCTTTCTAACCTGAGAAAGTCTGGCGAAGGATATTCTACATTTGGCTGTCCTGTGCATCGGCAAAGAAGCAGACGGGGCTTTGTTCATCTTTCTCGTCTTGGCGAGAACTCTGCTTGAATTCTTTCAGCCGACGGAGGTACCTTCGACTAAGGGGCATGGTTCTATCAAAGAAACTCGTATCCCCAGACATGACGGATAGGAATCTCAATAGTAGTTCTGCATGAGATTCTGCTGCGGCATTCCGTTAGACGTGTGAATCTGGATCCGAGCACTGATTGCATCTCTAGTACTCACTATTACAGGTTGGTTTAAACTCCACCTCCCTAGAAGGAGATAATCTTGGGTGGGAGATGGTACTTCCGGGCCTTGGGTCGTGCAAAATTTATCGAACCGGCTTTTTGTGTACTGTGTTATTGGTCTGTGGTAATAAAGTCGCTTGTTTGAGTTTAAGTCCATTATAATAAGGATGTTTTTTCTAAAACTTGATTCTCTGTTTTGTTAGCTGCTAATTCTTTGGGATTTAGCAAAAATAATAATAGAAATGAACTGGTATAAATACGTTCTGTGCATACGTTGTAGTCTTACAATATCCTTGTAATCCGCAACAGTCCAATATTAAAACGTAAACTTTACGTTAATTAAGCTTTCCTGGAAGTCTCGCAATTAGTTTCAGACAGACCGCAATCGAATGTACTTCTTACTAGTTCTAATGCTAAAAGAACTGAGGCATTATTATTTAATTCTCACGGTACTTCAATTCCGTACCAAACCAGCAATTCTTAGAAATCTACCGTACCTTACTGAAACAGTAATAGATTACAATCTTGATGAAACTTTCTGGATCTCAAAAAAGACGCCGATATATCCAATTGTAGTTTTGCATAGATGTTCAAGCCAAACAAACAAATTCATTCGATATATTTAGGTTATTTCAATATTACAGGCAGAGTGTAAGCAAAGAGATGCAGGGTTTGCCCGGAAAGTAAGGAGACTGATTTTCTTACGCCAAACAGACGGATGGGGCAGCGGGATCTCTGGACATGACGTTTGTTGAGGGAGCTTAGGTAAACAGCCGAAAAGTGGCCACTTGGCTCTGAGCTTTCACGGATTGCGAATAGATTATGAAATGGACAGCTTGCTTTGTAAGCCATCCACGAAGAAGACTTCCATATGAGTTGCGGCGCGTGGCAAAAATGCTGTATGCAATGTGTTGTTACTCAAATGTATTATTTCAAGGATTTGTAACTGCATCTAGGCGTATCTTAAAAACCAACCCAATTTTTAGTCTCCCTACTTTCCGGACAAACCCTGTAGAATCCGCTGAAGATACTTCTAGAAGAAGTATGGCAGCCCTATGTAAGATGTTGCAACGTCTATCATAATGATTGTACAGTGAAAAACATATAATATCACATTGCAAATTATAAATATTTAAAAAAAGAAGATTGATAAAACCAGTGGCTCGATAAAATACGTTGTTATATAAATACATATTTGGAACTTTTGTGCACCAAATACCTATCCGTAAGTAAATGACATTTGCTCAAAGCAGCGGGAATGTTTCCCGCTGCTTAGAGCAGGACGTAATGGTACGTAATGGTATTTACACGTAAAAAACGTAATGGTATTTACAGTGATTTTACATAAAAATATTAGCTTTATTTTAAAGATAAAATGTTATTAAAATATGCAGTGCGGTATTAAGATAAAGCTGTTTTGAATTCATTATTTTTTGGCGGTCCCGCAGCAGTAAAATTCCTACACATGCCGGTAAGCGTTCCCGCTTCATACGAGGGGCGTTACAAGACTTTTACGCAAGAACCAACATGCGAATGCAATCTCCGTATGAAGAACCCGCTCTGCAAGCTTCCCTTTTATACAGATTGTGTGGGTGGAGTTACCCTGACCTATTTTACGACCATGCGCTAAAATGCCAAACATCTGCATAACCATTGCCCTTAACACTTTACCTTATTATTACCGCATATCAATTGTTGTTCACTTCTTTAGATAAATATAACTGAGACTAACATAAGGGTGTTACAAATTATAAATACAAATACAAATACAAGGTGAAAGTCAGCAACAGGCCCACCATGGCTGACCATGTCAAAAAAACCATAAATATGCGGAGACCCTCTCCGTCGTCAGGCACTGCACTAAACACAAATTAGGGAACAGAGTTCCCTCGTCCTAATACAAAAAAGCACTAGAAAAAAAACACATTAAAATTTCATGGATTACTCACATGTAAAGTAAAATACAGAAAATCCATTAAATTGTGGAAACCATTTTCGTCGTCCGGTACCATTCGTAGCCACGAGAAGGCGCTCCGTGTTGGGTGAGGGGATTACCTCCGCAGTACTGAACTCAAATCAACCGATAAGCGAAGTTAGTTCTCAATAAGCACGTGCTTAACCAAATCCAGGTGTTCTCTATATGCAATAAACATATGTTGAGTCAAGTGATCGAATTTCATTTTTCAATTTTCTTGTTTCATTATGCAGGATGTTCAGGAACGTCACGACCAATGCTTATTTATTAACGGTTCGACTTCGGTTCTATTTCCAATAAAACAAAGTTTCAAATAAGATAAGAATTTATCTGATAAGAGTTTGAAATCGACAAACGCAGTTTTGTCAAAAATACAAATTCGAAACCTTTATACCGCTCCCGGTTGTATAAGTTACATTAGGGAAACTTTCTTCATGTATTAACATATAAAACTTTAAAAAAGTTCCACTTTTGTATGAGTAAAATTGATCGAGTTAAAGCTGTTCAAATGTGAAGCATTCGGCATTCTAAAAAATAGGATTATCCACAAAGTGAATAGCAGCACAGCAGCTCGCCTCCCACAAGAAAACTTTCCAAATAGGCAGACTTCTAATGGAGATACAAATACAAAGCAAAAGTCAGCAACAGGCAAAAGCACACTTTGGCCTACCACGTCAAGAATCCAACAAAACCGCGGAGACCTTCCCCGCCGTCTTCTGTTTCAAAGGGAAAAGTAATTTGTGAGATAAACAATCCTTATAAAAGAAATAGAAAACCAGCCGCTCTTTGCAGTCACCCTTTTCTGTTACGATTACATTACGGTTGTATTAAGTGAAAAGACATTAGACATAAAATGTTATTAGAAAAGTTATAAAAAGAGACATACATAAAAGATACATAAATGATTTGTTTCATTCAGCTACTGTTGTCGTATCCATTTTCGGGATAAGCTATTGAAAACATTATTTTTCGTTTGTAATTGAAACCTGTTTCTACCTATTCTCTCACATTCCTGTAAAATATTTCTGTTTGCTCTTTTTGTCTATTTTTTTACCATGTTTACTGCTAAAGCAATATGTAATGGCTAGAAAAGAGGACACAATTTATGGAATATCTGGTCTTCCGTGTCATCTCCTCATTTATTTTCCGTCGTTTTGATGTCGTTGCACACATCCTCCTCGGACTATTCCTCCTCCTTGAATGGTCCTCTTCAACATAAACAAATGCTATAATTTGATTTTAAATTTTCTTCTTTGAACATAGCCAAAATAGTCCATGGATTAACGAAAACAAGATATCGTGAACATATGACTTATTTATTTCTTTAGCAGCAACAACTCAGCAGACAAACGTCTAGGAACAGAGATGTACAGGAAAACTCAGATACATACAGTTGCGCTACAAGTTTGATAGTACATTACGCTTGAATGCAGTAAGAGGTAGGGAGAACCTATCCGGGGCATATGTTAATGAATTGTAGAATAAGCACGAGTGATAACTAGGAAAACATTAGTCCTGAAAGTAGGCAAATAAAATAAATTATTTTCGCGTGAATTCGCTTTAGGAACACAGAATTGCAAAGAAGTAACTCTGGACAATCAATAGAATTGTTGATCAGTTTATACAGAGACCATGATGCAGTTCCCGTGTCTTCTTAAGGGTAATCATGCAAAATTGACGCCGGACATCGGACACATTGATAATCGTAAAAATATACGCCAGAACATCGAAAGAAGAAATACCTTAGGAATTTATTTTGAACTATTTCCCGCTCGTCAGTGTATTTATTACAAATTGGATGCCAGGTTACAGCGGCATGTTCACGCTTTGAACAAACATAAGCATTGAAAAAGCGATTGAGCATTGCACTGTTCTTGAAATGGAAACTGTTGCATATGAGAAATCCTAAATTGCAGTAGGCAGAATTAGTGAGATCTAAGTTGTGCTCCTTGAGGGACAATCGAGAATCGAATAAGATTCCCATGTTACGAACAGCAGATTCCCTTTTAACAAGGCCACTGTCAATAAAATAATCGGATGTTAGTGGTGTGCATTTCCAAGTGTAGGAAACAACAGAGAGGAAACAACAATTCAGAAGATTCTCAAAAAGATGAAGGTGACGCAGTTTCAACAGAAGTACATTATGATTCACACTGTCAAAAACCTTGGCAATATCAGTATAAATGATATTCACTTGCAAGTTCTTGGCCAGAGGGTTGGTTCTCTTGTCAGTAAAGGACATTAAATTCGTTGTAAATGAACGATTGCGATGAAGCCATACTGATGAGAGCAGATGACAGGTTCGAAGTGTCGATAAAGTTTCTCATAAACCGTATATTCGGAGATTTTTACAAAACCTGAAAGAATTGAAATAGGTCTATAATTTTCGACATTTTCTTTGCTATCAGATTTATATATCGCAAACACATGCTCTCTTTCCAAGCACTTGAAAACACATTTGAAC
>JJRW01S0026218.1:29106-39255 GCA_001188405.1 Loxosceles reclusa
ACTTAGAAAATAAGCTTCTCCGATAATCGTCAACGTAGCTTAATTGGGAAAACGGTCTCTCCGGAGTTGATAGATACGTGATTCGAATCTCGGCGTCGACAGAAGGGCAAGTTTTCTTTACAACAAGGAGTAAATGAATTCTATTTCAGTTTTGTATCACAAAACGGAAAATGCACATTTTATGCATGTCAGAATAATAAACAAAAAATTTAGTTTCTCAGATGAAAATCAATTTTAATAAAGGATATGGTCTCCCATGACGGAAAGCAATGCTGCATATCTGTTAGGCATGAAATCAATGAGTCTATTAATGTGGAACTGCAATATTCTGTCCCACTTATACAGAAGAGCAGTTGTTGAACTGTTTGTGGGAGGAAAAGGGAGGGTGGGTAAGGAACGACCAGCAACCTTTGCCACACACATTTGGTGGGGTTCGTCTGGGGAATGTCTGAAGGATTCCTTCGTCAAAAGGGAACTAACTCATCGACAAGAGGCAAAAAAATGAGACCCAGCTTCGACCATCAATAGGAATTGCCTATGCCACACGGTTATGTGAACTGAACTCCAGGTTTTCATATGAACTGTAGTTTAATAAAATTGCTTCAAGTATAGAATATTCATATGTTTTAATAATGAGTGCTTTGCTTATGCAAAAAAAAACCGGAGAAAATGGGATAAAAGAAAAAAAGGTGAAAGGCCACTTCGTGGAATGTTGTGGTGAAAACGACGGTTTTAGAATTTGGATTCAAAATCAGAACAAGGTTATTTTAAGCCGTGATTTTAAGCCGTATTAAAAAAAAGAACCTTTAGTAAGTGCATAAAGTCCTTTACTGTGTTGTGATCCCAAGATGAGGGTTGGGTTGGGTATTGGATGCTTTTAATAGCACAAAACCTGAAAGGCCATTCTGTGTCAAACATAGGATAAACAGCAATATGGCAAAACTAAACAGATGCAAAACAAACAAGCACAAAAGGAACAAGATGACTGTCGTGTACCCACGTACAAATGAGGAAATCAAAAAACGTAATATTTTACGCTTTTTTTTTTTGGTTGATGAAACTCGCACAAAGGTAAAAAAAAAATGGAAACAGATATCTGAAGTTCGTGATATATATGACACGAAATCAAGAAATGTCTCAAAATGGTAAAATGGTATGAAGGTCTAAAACGTGTAATGAAAATTTGTTGACTCCAGGATTCGAACCCTGAGCTTATCTTTGAAGTTTTTTGTGGTTCGACATTACAAACGTAAGAATTAAAAATTTGAACACGAATTGTCTTAAAAGACAGGACAATCAATGAAAATGTGTTGAATGGACAAAACTGAATGGCAGATGTAACATGTAGGTGGCTCCTCGCCACGCAAAAGGAATCCATGCGTAAGACGAGAGTGTCCAATGCGAAGCCGAGTGAGTAACACGTCCTCCCGTCGAGTGAAAAATGCACGGCCAGTCCGCAGTTACCGGTTGCACTAGATGCAGCTTGTTCGCAGTCTGTGTGTCCCCGAAATCTTGCCAGCGACCCTGCAGACGGGGACGAATAACGGGGTTCAAGTTTGAAAATGGGACAGACATTCGCAGACGACCCGCAGATGACATTGCGGTACGGTCTGCAGCCTCGTTTCCAGGAATACCAACGTGTCTCAGAATCCAGCAAAACTGGATATCAAAATCACACAAACCCACAAGCAACACAAGATGAGGCGTATGCTATAGAGAAAGCCTGCAAAGCACCGAGTGAATCGAACTACATACAGAGAGCAACAGCGAATGTGTTCTTACTGTGAGAGATGGAGTGAAGCTCAGCAGTGAGAAAATCGACGTCTGTGCAGGAAGGCGGTCAGCAATTGCAGTGTCACAGCAAACCATAGCGGAAGACCAACCGTCAGATTTCGACCCATCGGTGAAGATGACAGACGAGTGAGGCGCATGTTGCACTGCTAGGCCATTCGCTGCCTATATCGGTGTGTCATCCTCAATGGCATCCTCTGGGTAGGAGGCGTCCAATATGAGACTTAAGGTCTCTTCTATATCGGCGGTTATTGCTTCGTTAGGCTTACTAACATTGCAATACGGCGCCCTTTCGCGTTACTTTTTCCGGCAATTTTGAACACAGTCCGGAAAGGGTCAGCGTTCGCGGCTGAAGCGAACTGAAGCGAAGAGTTTGCAGCGAGAACTTCCTCCAAGACTCATGCTTCACCTGATTTATCTACTTCTTATATTTTGCCCTGCTTTTTTTTAAAGATTGGGCTTTTTCTTACCCGTATATCCGGTGGAATTCCGTTTGGAACTGGCGTCGGAGCTTTCTTATCTTTTTCCGCCACCTTTTGAGTTTCGGTGTCCATCAAGGCACCGGGCGGTATTTACTGCCTCTTGCGCAGTTGGGCAGCACGTGTCAGTAATTGCAGTGAAAGCAATCGTCAGCTGTCCTATTAGCTCCTCCACCAACGGCGATATTCTGGCGTTCTCCAGGTTACCTATGAACCTCGGAGCGAGGTCTAATATCTCCTCTGTTCCTAGTTCATCCTTTTCATGTTCAGCCGTTTGAATGTTGGTGCGCTCACATAGTTCCAGCTGATGCTGAATTCCACGTATCTGTGGTCTCGCAAGTCTTGGTAAGCGCAACTCGCCATCCTTTAATCCGTTACGAGTCGTTCTGTTGTCATCGTGACGTTAATCCAGCTCTTCCCTCGAGGTCCGCTGAAAGGTGCTAAAGAGGCAACGTCGTTGACTAACTATGTGCATCCTGTTTTCCGCTGCGAACTCCGCTAATTCTCGTCCACAGGGATCAAGTCCTCCCTGGGTCCCAAAGAGAGCCCCTGGCGTTCCAGTCATCCCCGACTACAACACCGCTGATTTTACTTGCGGTATGAAGCAATTTTATCGCGCCAAGCAACGAATACAGTGGTCCTTGCGGAGTCACATAGCTTGACGCCAAGCAGATACATGGCGCCAAGCAGATACAAGCAGATTAAAATGTTCATATAGTTTATATGTGAACATTTTAATGTCCACAGTGTTCGGAGTGGATTAAATTTCAATAACAGAATCTGAAGTCGTTTACTAGGATTGCTAGGATTGCACAGAGAGGTTTTCTTTCATGATGCTGGCAAATGTCACCTGGTAACGTCTCGATTCTTTCAGGCAGCCGACAGCGGGCTCCTGAAAGAGTACCACTTGATAGTGTTCCTCGGCTACAGCTATTTGGAGCCTGTTCTGGGCTGCGTACCTGTGGCCAGTGTTAAATTGGAGCATTTTTAAAAAGCTGAAGTCATTACAGGAGCCTCCCGTCAGAACTTCTGTTTGGCCGCCTGCAATTCCCTCAGGGGCACTTCGAGTCAAGGGCCCGTGAGTCAATGCCCGATATCCATGTTCGTGTCAGTCCCTTCGCTGCGCGTTCGACAAAGGATACAACACAAGGTTCGACTGTCACAGACAGCCCCTTCATGCAACTCCGGGCACTTCGAACAAACCTTGTTCTTTGGCGCACTTGTGTTGGCCCACTTGACCGAAGCTATCAATAGCAGCGAAACACTGATATAAATCGGTCCACTCTGTGACTTGCCCAACCACAGAGTAGGTCCTTTCTTTTCCTAACTCGATGTTTTATACTGACTGATTGTTTTATACTGACTCGAGCGATATCAGGCGAGCACAAGAAACCCCAGTGTTTAAAACCATTCTGGCGGCCTTTTATAGAGCCTTTGCTCCATTGTCCTTGAAGATTTGGTTTCCATTGTGAGAGTGAGAGAAAAGAGTGCCTCTACTGCATTTTCTAGAGTGGATGATCCAGGTAAACCATAAACGATAAACTTGGCCATCCGCTCTCTCGGTATAACATATCTCGCCGCCTTCTCGCATTCTTCTCGATTTCGTTTTTGAGTGAAGCGACCTTCTTCCTGTTTAGCTAGTTCCACCAGAATGTTCCCATTCCTGGTCTTGTCGGGCCGATTTCTTGTACGAGGAGTGCCTTCACCTCCTGTACTAACTATTCTTTCTTTGGATAGAGAAAGATTACGTTTTGCTTTACTGGCCCTTTTTCTCTTTCTTGGACTCAGTTTGGAGCTTATTGCACGCATTCACAGCCGTGTCTGCGAAGGTTCAACTGTCTTCCATTTCGATTCATCATTCTCGCCTTCTTCTTGCCGCGCCTCGTTAAGGCTTCGGAACCTGTTTAGCTCCAGCTCCTGATTAACAATAGTGTTGTGGAGCCGCCAACCAGTTCCTTGATCTCGGCAGCATTTACCTTTGTACTTCTCTGAATTGCTAGCTTTGCGTTGATCTCTCTCTGAATTGGTTCATTATGCTTGAGCTCAGCGGTTTTTTTGCACTTTCACCATTCGCTATGGAACATTTTAATGTGATTTTCATCAGTTGTAATCATGATATAATAGAGATAGTTGGGTTGCCCTTAAAACGGCGGGTTGGGTAGCGTTCGTATGAACCTGTGTTCTTCTGTGTGGTTTCTCTACCCAGAAGCCGGTTCCAGCCTTCATTCTCGCGAGAAGGGAACATCATCTCGGGTTTTCCCGAGCCCAAAGGCGACCTTTCTGTCGTTTATCGTAACAGTGGTACTTTCCGAATTAGCTTCCTCCAAGCGAGGACCCCATCTTGTTCCTCATCATCAGAAAGCAAAAATTGTTTCAAAAGGGTAAAATCAGATGTAGAGGCTAAAATAGTATGAAAGTGTAAAACAGAAGAGTTAAAAATCTGCACACAAAGTGATTTAAAAACAGGACAGTCAATGAAAATGTGGTGAATGGACAACACTGAGGGGCAGACAGAACATGCAGGTGGCTCCTCCCCACGCAAAAGGAAGCCATGTGTCAATAGTGTGTGTCCAATGCGGAGCCGAGAGATCAGCACGTCCGTCTCGACGAGGAAAGCGAGAAGGGCACGGCCAGTCCGCTACTACTGGTTGTATGGCATGCAGCTTGTTCGCAGTCTGTGTGTCCCAGAAATCTTGACAGTGAACAAGACGTGCTTTAATAATGGGATTCCAGTCGGTAAATTGGAGGAGCATACACAGACGACCCGCGGAAGACTTCGCGGAACGGTCTGCAGCCTCGTTTCCAGGAATACCGACGTGACCCGGAATCCAGCAAAAGCGGATATCAAAGCCACGAATACTCAAATCACGCAGAGTAACAAGGATGTGGGACAACACAGGGTGGGTGTTAGCATAGAAACCAGCTGCATAGAAACCAGAGCCTCCAAAGCACTGAGGTGAGTCGGAGTAAACACAGCTCCTGAGCAGAGAGCAACGTCGAATGTGTTCCAACGCCAAAGAGATGGAATGTAGCTCGGCAGTGTAAATCGAAGCTTGTGCGGGAAGACTGTCAGTAAGTGTAACGCCACAGCACACCATAGCTGACCCAACGTGCCCGTCAGATTTGGACCCATCAGTGAAGATGGGCACATGTTGGGAAAACGACTCTCTATGTGCAAGGTAGTACTGCACATATTGAGCGTGAGAGGTGCTACATTTGGCAAACCGATACAGGTCGAAACGTACCGATGGCTGAAACTGCTTCCAAGGAGCAAGAGAAACCACGACACTCTGCGCAATGTAAGTAAGCTCAGTAAATGTCTCATTCGAAGGCCGAAAGTAGGAACGCAAGACGGCCGTGCATGAAAATGACGTGCAAGGCTGGATGCAAATACTCGGCTCCATAAAGGATGTGCACTTTGATAGTGCAACTTCAGGAGATAACGAAGACGAAGTTCGGAGAACTAGCGACGGAGTTCGAGTGATGGTCATGTGCCGCGACGTACAAGCTCTGTACAGATGTGAGGAAAGTACCAGTGCACAGACGTAGTGCCTGGTGTGCTACCGGATCGAGCACATATAAACGAGACGGTCGGGCAGGACCATAGACAGCACAAGCATAGTCCAGCTTGGAGCGGATGAGCGACTGATACAGACGCAAGAGGGAGACACGATCTGCGCCCCAGGAGTTAAACACCCGGGGGTTTTGTACGCCTGACCCCGTAAGTGAGACCGGATATAGACCACGGATTTTTTTTCAATTGCAACATAGGTGGCATAGGTTACCTTCAAATCCTTTTAACACGTGTCGCCGAACACGGCAAACATGCGGCCACGCTAAGGTGGAGCATAACCCCCCCCCCATGCAGACTATAGTAACGTGACACTCTAAATCTTGGAGTAGCACCAAAAGGAAAAAAAAATCAAAAGAAGAGGAAAAAAAAACGATAGAGCAGAGAAGAAAGGAAAGAGGAGAAGACTGATGAATATAGGAAAAGGGAGTCGCAAGGAAAAGGAAGAATACGATGCCTAGGTCATGGCCCGGGGACGCCACTCCCCCGCTTGCAAAGAATACAAGCCCCCTGGGGGTCTGGCGGACGAATGAAGAACTAAAAGATGACACATGTGGCTCAAGTACCTCGGGAACGCCACATTCTTACTCACCAGAAAGCCAAGCTAATCTTCTGAGGGGTTATTCTGACAGAAAGACGACTCCGTAAACGTATTTTCGTAGGCAGAAAAAAAGAGCTATGTCTGCTCTTCTGACGCTTTTTCCCCCTTTTACTTCGCTAATTTACGTGGCCAACTTGAATTTCAGATCAGTAGCATAAATCGTTGATTAATATGTATTCCTTGCACAGACCCGCTGGAAACGTGCCATATTACTCGGAGTCTGGTATCTGCAGAAAATGTTCCACGCCTTGTTTTGCGCCTAGCGTGCTGCAGAACATTCGTGATTCCACCAAGGTTTAGGTGATCTAGGTCGTCGTCGAAGTGCGTGGTATAGAACACACAGCTGCTTGGAGAATGCAAGTAGTCACGTGGTCCACTGCTTGATCGATGGACGGAGTGTCAAGTAAGTCGTCCGTCAACACAGGAGAAGTGGCAAATCCCAATCAGCACAGTCCAACCTTTCCACCTCGGCAAGCTGAAAAACACGCTGCCAGCAGTGGTATAGGACAGAAAAATGGGAATGTGGTCACTTCCCATGGGTCTGAAAGGACAGACCACGACCACAAGGGGTACTGTGACGGAGAGCAAAAGCTCTCCGTCACAGTACCCCCTGTACCCCCCGTCACAGTACCCCCAACCCGTTCAATCACTGCTTTAGACAGGTCTAAAGCAGTGATTGAACGGGTTGGGGCATGAAAATACGTATTCTTACCAGTATTCAGCAGGGACAAGTCGAGATCTGTGAGAAAGCGCTCGACAACTCGACCCCTGCAATTGGTAGAGGTGCTTCCCCAAAGAGTGCTATGACCATTAAAATCTCCAGGCAGCAGAAACGGTTGCGGAAGTTGAGACATCAGAGCATCCAAAGTGGAAAAAGCCACGCGGTCACCCGGTGGCAGGTAAACAGAACAAACCATGAGCCTACAAAAATGCGTACAGCAATAGCCTGTAATGGCGTCTGAAGCGTCAGAGCTATGGATTTGCACGTGGTGGGAAACAAGAAGAGCCAGGCCTCCCCGAGACTCGGACGAGTCGTCGTCCATGCGATAAAGACCATAGTGACTGTACCTGAGCTGTCAAACGCATCAGGGTTTCCTGTAGAGCAACACACACAGGAGAATGAGTGTGCAACAACCGTTTCAAGTCATCGATGTTGGCACGCAAACTACGAGTTCCATTGTAAGAGTGTAGTAGCCATTACGTGGGAGGCGGAGGCAGCTTAGACTTAACGCTCTTCCGTTTGGACGAGTGTTTTATAAGTGTAGTGGAGGAGGGATCCATACAATCTTCGTCCTCAAATGCTGAGAGCTCGCTAAATGAATTTGTGAGAGGTAAAACACCATGCGTAACAGCACCTTTTTCAATCTTTTTCAACAGTTTCTTCGACCCGGTGGTCTTGCTGATAGCTGGTTTAGATGGTTTGGGAGTAGACCGAGGCGGCAGAACACAAGCCGTAAGAGACGCTTTCTGTTTAGGCTTGGAAGGCTTAGATGTTGCAGAAGCCTTTGAATCAACGCTGGGAGATGGAAAAGTTTTGACCTCGGCGGACTTGTAGCTACGTGTAACCGCCGCGTAAGAACCGCGGGACGGAAGAGGAGACTTCTTAGCGTCAGCGTAAGAAAAACGCTAAGTCACTTTAACCTGCTCTGGAGATGTTCTTTTCTTCCTGCCATTTAGGGCACGTCGGCGAATACGCAGGGTGAAGCCCCGGCAGTTAATGCAACAGGTAGGAGAAGAGCATTGATCCTCGCGAGTAGCAAGTCCGCAACGAGGGCACGTCGCAGCTCCCCGGCAAGAGGATTTTGTCCGTAGCCGAAGCGCTGACACTTGAAGCACCGTAGTGGATTAGGAATGAACGGTCGAACGGGACAGAGAAGGTAACCAGCTTTTATGTCCGACGGAAGCACAGGCGTGTTAAACGTTAAAATGAGGTGCTTGGTGTTAGCCGTCTGACCGTCTTTACGCATTGAAATTCGTCGCACAGCCGTTACTCCTTGGTCAGAAAGTATTTCCTCGTCGGGAACGTGCAGAAAATCAAATTCCGAAATCACGCCACGTGAGATGTTCAGAGGCCATGAGGAGTAACAGTGATCGGCATGGTTGCGAATGATGTACAGTTCAAAAGCGTAGAAGACTGTTGACAGACACGAAGCTGTTTCTACCAATAAGTCACCGACAGACTTCGGAGTGCCAGCAAGCGCATAGCTTCCCTTCGAGATAACTAATGGTGATAATTTAGGAAACCCAAGGTCACTTGAATGCATTATGAAAAAGAAAGTGCAGGGGAATGAACAGTTGATGAAGAAGCGGAGCATTCGGTTCGGACCCTCTTAGAGGACCCGCTCGAAGAAGATTTTGTTTCCATATTGAGGAAGGTGATTCGGTTCCCGGCAGCTCCACCCACCACCAAGGGGACGTGCAAGCAAGCCAAGGGCAATACCATCACAGCTGAGCCAAACGGGAAGACTAATCCCGCCGACCCGACCGATCAGTTGACCCTAGCCGGGGAACGGAAAGGAACCCGCCGTCTAGCCGATTGCAATAGTCCGGGCCATAACTGATGCTCCCGTCTAGCTGAAGCAGGGGCCGAAGCAGTGTACCTCGCCCCTCAACCGCCAGGATCCTCCTTTCCAGCGACACGGGTCGCCGCACACGTCAAACGTGCAGCCACGCTGAGGACGAAGATGGAAGCCCTCTAAACGTAGGGAATAGCTGCGTGGACCGCTATCCCTGGAACAAAAACGTAAGAGTGAGACACGGGCAAGAAACACGAAAACAGGCACAATAACCAAAAAGCGAACGGTATGCACAGAACAGAATGCAAAAAAAAAGTCAGAATCGGAACAAAAAAAAAACAATCAAACTGCAACGTGCCACACAAAAAGAAACAGATAGGCGAAGGAAGACATAACTAAACAGAGATACTAATAAACAGAAGACTAAATAAAGAAGACTAAACAGTAACACATGTGGTTCAGGCATCTCGGGGACGCCCTAACTACATTAAAATCAGTATAGATTATTCACTTGGTTAGATATCCTTAAAAGTTGCCTATTGTTAGGCATGCTTTTCATTGTTAAATTAAGCAAAATAAAACAAAATTCAACCGAAAGATGCATGGCAATTACCTTATGTCGCATTTCAGAATGGGCATTTGGCCGCTCGTCTTGCAGTTCAGGAGTAAATGAAATTTTAAAATATTTGCAATGAAAATGCGGCGAGAAATGCTTTCTAACATTACATTAGATTATGCAGTAGAAGCTGATGAACCAAAATTTATCAATCACAAACAGGTCACGGGATTGCCCGTGAGCATGTTTTGTTGTTCTGCATCTAATCTAGTCTTCATAGAATTACCGTTTTGCACCGCTTTTCATTAGTTCATGCGTAATGCTCTCACAGTGAGTTATTTTCCAAAAATGACTACATATATGGCACATTTGAATTTGGGCTAGGCTGAAAACTGTAAGTGCCTTTATATTAGACGAGACCTGTAAAGGTCGGTCACCGCTTCCACCCCTCCGTATGAGGGTACTAGCGGCCCGGCCCTTGCGTGCTCAGAGTTAGAAGAGCCACGCTACAACCGCTACAAACGCTAAAAACTGTAAGGAAAACTTTACTGCTTGTCGACGCCGGGAATCGAACCCGGAACGTTCTACTCCGGAGAGCCGCTTTAACCGGTTAAGCTACGTCGACAGAGGATTTC
>JJRW01S0026373.1:28021-39921 GCA_001188405.1 Loxosceles reclusa
CTGTATTGTTACGTGAGCAAAAATAAATAGTTGTTTTTGACTTTTACTTTGGTTTTGTTATTTAGCAAGTTAGCTGATTCTCACTTACGTTCATTTATTCATTAAGCTATTTACGTTTTGGAATTGAATTTTTATTGTGTTGGGTAAAACCCTTTTGAAATTGACTTGGAATACATCTAAATTATGTCTGCTAAACGCTCCTGCAAAGCGAAGTCAGCTCGAGCAGCGGAATCTTTGTTTTTCGAACGAACACGAAGATGTTCAGACTTTACGTTTAACTTCAGATGTGATGCCCGAGTCTCATGCTCAATGCCGGTGCTTCAAACCAGGGCATTACACTTGGCCCCCAGGATCAACTGAACCCTATTTCCAGTCCATCTGGGACCCACCGTTTGAGCATTTTCCATCAATCCATTTATGCCAGTTTTTGGATCTTCCGCTCAAATGATGTCTAATGTACCACTTATTTCTCACAGTTCAGCTGTCTTAATTGCAATACAATGGCAGCTGGCAAATTTACAAATACAGCTAGAAACAGTTATGCGTGATAACTCAGAAATGTGGACGAGAACTCGATGTTCATCGAAGGGCTCAAGCTCTGGTACAACCCATTACTCAAAAGAAAGCCGCTGTTCCTTTAGTTTTACCTCAGTTTACTTTTAACGGTTAAGGTTCTGCTCGTAATTTTGTTTCAAAGTTATCTCAACATTTTCGTCTATAGGCTGTTGCACCAGCTCAGCAAGTAAGCATCTCTAAGTTTTCCTGCATGGCACAGCGCAGAGCTGGTTTCATGAAGTTTGCATTCCTTACATGACTTCTCGAAAATTGACTTCTTTTGATTCATTTTCTGATCTTTTGTTATCTATGTATCCTGAATTTCAAACTCAAACTGAGTTATTGCGAGAACTTTTCTCTCGTTCTCAAAGTTATAATGATAAACCTGTTTCATTTATATTAAGGTCAATTGAACTGTATAAAAGCTACAAAACTAATGTTCATGACTTGGAGGTAATTTATGTGGTACTTCCACAGTTACGATTAAATTTAAGAGAGTTTCTGGTAACTAGAAATCTGCAAACTATGCATGAGCTCATCCAAACTGTTAATTTATGTGCCAATAGACGGCGAGTCAAGTTAAATGAAAGTGGCCGCGGGACCTCACGTCCACAAATTTCTGCTGGAGGGCAGCCAAATAGATGTGAGTACGGGGAGAAAAAAGTTAAAAATTCCCAAAACTATTTCAAAACAACCTTTTCAGTCACAGAAACGAAATTTTGTTGTAAGAAATTCCCAAAACCAAGAGAAAAATTTCCAAAATGATAATCGAAATTTTAATCGACAAGTTCACAGC
This sequence comes from Loxosceles reclusa, assembly GCA_001188405.1. NCBI lineage: Eukaryota > Metazoa > Arthropoda > Arachnida > Araneae > Sicariidae > Loxosceles > Loxosceles reclusa. Next base: position 29,373 of record JJRW01S0026373.1, read on the forward strand.
ATGCTCGTAAATGACAGAAATATCCTTTAAGACTCAATTTCCAGTGGCTAAATTGAGTCTCACACATGATACAAACGCCACTAAACAAGTAAATTTAGTGATTCATGGTGCAACATCTGAATTGCCTAAAATTGGAGTTTTATTAAATGACGTATAGGTTCAGGCTGTATTTGATACAGGAGAAGACAAAAGTATTCTCTTCTGACTTTTATGAAAATATTTGTCTTATGTCAATGTGTCTCAAAATGTAGATTTTGGTATTTCTGCAGCGGCAGGTACAGTGTGTACACATAGTTGGGCTGGTCCAGCACCTCCTACAGATATGAGGTATCTGTAGGGGGTGCTGTCTGGTCACGTTGAAAGTCCAACTGAACCAGTTTTCTGAAGATTATGAATTTTTAGTTGTTGAGAATTTGCAAGTATCTGTACTATTTGGTGTAGACTTTATTCGATATTTAAAGTAAAAATGGATTTTGCTGACAAAGTACTTAGTATCGGTGTGCCAGAGGAAAAAGAATTATCCGATGTTCATGTTGAGTTGGCGCATATGCCTGAACGTGACGTGCAAACATTAAACGCATTGTTAAATGATTTTAAACATTTGTTTACCGGAAAATACGGCTGTACCAATGTTATGTCAGTGAGTATTGATACTGGTGATGCTCCCCCCCAGTAACTTCGAGACCTTATCCTGTCAATGACATTAAAAGAGCTGAGATCGAGCGACAAGTAAACAAACTGCGCGAAATAGGAATCATCCGTTCACTTCAGAGTCCTTGGTCTTCACCAGTTGTGTTAGTTCCGAAGAAAACAGGTGACTGGCTGATGGCGATAGGCTATCGTAAGCTTAATAAGTCTATTCGCCCACCTCAATACCGATTACTGAAAATATCTGATATTTTGAGGCAATTGAAGTCCACAAAATTTTGATGACATTAGACTTGGTCTGGGTACCATTGAGTCCTGATAGTCGAAAAAGACATAGAAAAACTAGTTTCTTGTGTAGTTCAGGCATATATTCCTTCTGTCGTCTTCCTTTTGGAATTAATTCCGCAGTTAATATATTTCAGCAATTAATGGAAATTGTTTTGCAACTTGTCCTTCGAAAATGATGTTTAGTCTATTTAGATGACATTTCAATTTTTACTGACTTTTGAGGAACATGCTAAGATGTTCGAAAAGTGCTTGATTTGATTTCAAAGGCTGGTCTTACTTTGAACTTTAAAAAGTGTAAATTTTGTGTCAGTTGAGCTCGTCTATCGTGGTTATAAGATATCTGCTAAGAGAATCGAGACGAATTCAGAAAAAGCAGACGCTGTATTGCAGTATCCCGCTCCCTGAAACGCAAAGGAAGTTCGTTTTTTCTCGGAGCCGTGGGATGGTTCAGTAGATTCATAAACGATTATGCCACAGTCGCTGAATCGTTGTTTCAGTTAGCGTCAGTAAAAAAGAAATGGACGTGGACAGAAATTCATCAGAATGCTTTTGAGTTATTGAAGGAGAAATTAGCTACGTCCTATTTTGCAGACTCCCAAAGATGACGTACAATTTGAGTTATATACTGATGCGTCTACGTCAGGATTGTCAAGTTGTCTTGTACAAGAGGGACACCCTGTATGTTATATCAGCCGTTCCTTGACACCAGCCGAGAAGAACTATACAATTACGGAACTAGAGTGCTTAGCTGTTGTTTGGTCTTTAGATAAGTTTCGATTTTATTTGAATAACCTACTGATAACGGCTTTCACAGATCATGCAGTACTCACACACCTACATACATACAGCTAAAATGCTTAACAAACGTCATTTGAGATGGTATCTGCGTTTATAAGAGTACAATGTTGAGTTGCAATACCGTCTAGGGCTGACAAATCAGTTACCAGATGCCCTGTCGCGACACCCACTTCCAAACACCACTGACAAATCTGTAACAGAGGAAGTGGACGAGAAGTTAAATGTCATGTACATTTATGAGATAGCATCAAAAGATGATATACGAAAGCTCAAGTAAATGATCTTGAAATCGGCAATATGTATATACTGCTGGCAAAAATGGTAGGTACACAAGTTCCAAATCTAAAAATTTTGGAACATAAACCAAAAACTTTTTTCTCCCTTGACCGTATCTTGTATTATCAGAAATATAACGATACTCCTTATCGTGTTGTACTTCTTAAATGTCTAATACCTACCTTTTTGCAAGAGGTGCACGACAATGTGCTCATGTGCCATCCATGCCTTAGGCAATGTCAAAAGCGAACCAAAAGTTCCGTTTACTTTCCCAATTTAGAGCACGTAATTACTGAATACGCCAGGGCGTGCGATGTTTGCCAAAGAATAAAACATGATAATGCGCTAAGTATAGCAATATGATCATTCCTAGTATAAAGCCTAGTATATTTGAGAAGTTGTCTATGGTTGTAGCCAGTCTCGGATGCTGGAAATTATATAGTATTTAGCAAGTGTAAGTATTTAGTAAGTAAGAAATATTCGCACTTAAAATTGCAAACTGGGCCGAGATAGCTAATGTATTAGAGATGTATTTAGACTCTATGTTATTCCTAAGTCTATAGTTACCGATAATGGCAGTGTTTTCGTAAGCCATTTATTTGAGAATATATGCTCTCAGGTAGGTATTTCACACACACGGACCACTCCTTACCACCTAGCTTCGAATAATGTTGAAAGGTAATGTACAATTGTAAAAATGATTGCTGCTTATATCAGTTCAAACCACGCAATGTGGGATTTGTACCTTCCATTTTTTCACACTCATTAAGAACTTTAGAAAACTCTTTCCTTGGCTGTACTCCAGCTGAAATATTCTTGGCACGAAAATTAATGTTACCTTGGGATCGCTTAACGAATCCCGAAAATGCTAGTAAATATGAACCTGAAAGTTTTCAGGAAATTTATTAGTTAGTCACAAAATCGGCCTTAAAACTCAACAAGAGTCAAGAAACAAACAAAAAGTATTTTGACAGAAAACGTGGAGTCCCAAACATTGTTGTCGGAAATTTAGTTATCTGAAGAACACACTACTTGTCCGACGCCACTGAAAACTTCGCTCCAGCCTGGGAGGGACCATATGTTGTATTAGACATTAAAGACACAACGTTTAAATTAAAGCACAAAGAAACTGACAAAGAGTGTACCTCACATGTTGAGAATTAAAAATTGTACTTCGCATGACTTAGTAAAATCGTGCGATAACAAAATTAAATCTGTCAATTCCGATTGAAACAGACACTTGTAAATTACAAATGACAAGAAAGATTCTGAGAATTGATTTAACTGAATTTTGAGTGAAGCAATACCAACAACTTTACACACAGTGCTAACAGCAGCCGAAATGTAATAGTCAACATTGGAATTCAATGGCACATATGAAAGATACTTATTATAAAAAGCAGTAGAACAAATACTCTTGTCCGTGCCAGTGTCTAATACAGCAGGAACATAAACATAATTTAATAATATGCCAACTTTCGGCAAATCAAGATTATTGGCATTTATCATAAGATTTAAATAGTTAGTGGCATTTGACATTTGCTTCCGACCCAGAAATGCCACATTTAACCGGGTCGATTCTAAAAATCCTTCCTCCTCACAACCATAGAATGTACTTTCTCATATGTATTTGCATTATTAGAATTTTTGACTTAAATTTCTAGTTTCACTTGGTTGTTTGAACCCCTGACGGTGTTGAGAGTGTCTGTATCAGGAGAGTTCGGTGGCTAAGGTTGTCTTGGCTGTCTAAGGCCCTGAGTGTAATGAGAGTTTCAGTGAGTATCAGGAGTGTTTTGTGACTGAGACTGTCTATGCGGCATTTCATTTTGCCATGGTACATAAGATTGAGAACATATTTTTTCACGAACAAAATTAGGATGCTCACCATTGAGAGAAAAGCTATTTTTATGATTTGAGTCTTGCTTACACACATTAAATTTTGAACTTCTACATCTATTTGTACAAAATTTACATGTTGAATTAGATTATGAATAGTTTCAGGACTACTAGTTTCTAGATATTTGCGTAAAGGCAATTGTAATTGAGGCAATATTATCTCTAAAATTTCAAGGTTATTAGCTTGAGGTCTGTACATCTTGTACAATTCAATAGACTTCAAAATAAAAGGCAAGGGATCTTCCTGTGCCCCCCCCCCCCGATGACGTGAAAATAACTCTTGAAGCAACTCAGAATTATGAAAATCATGGTAAGCACCCAAAATTTATTCGTCAAAAGTATTTAAGTTGTGTGTGTGTATGTATGTATGTATGTATAGAGAACACACTTTTCTAAACCAGACAAGGGCATGGCCTTTCAAACAGTATTCAGCAACGATTAGTTGCTGTGCCAGTGCAATAGCATAAAGCCGAAAATGCTGTTTTAGCTTATGTACGAATTCGAGTGCAGAACTGTTGCCGTTAAAAGAAAATGTGGGCAACACCATTGCATTTTGTGGTTGTTGCACTAAATTAGGAACTGGAGCTTGCATCTAACAGTACATATCAAGCTCTCAGCATAATGTTACATCGTCTGTCATACCTTGCTGCAATTGCAAATTTGCAAGTTGACGCTTCAAAGCATGTAATATATCATTTGTGTCAGAAGAAGCTGGCACATCAGGAACATTTGGGGCTGAGGCTTTCGAAACTGGAGTATGGGGAAGTGATGGAAAAGATTCAAATTTCAGGCCCCAAATAAAAGGCGAAGGGTTGTTGTTTGGTTGTACGCCAAGTGCAACGACTTGTGAATCCAGGCTCAATGGTAGAGCATGTTTACTCGCAAGCGATGCATCTAAAGCAACAGACTGACATCTGTCAGCATTCAAAAAAGTACTAAAATTACGAACTTTGTTTACCATGTTTACCTTAAAATTCCTCCTCCAGATGGAGCAATTAAAGGCCCTCTCTAGCTGGAGAAGGCTCCCAGCATCAGTTTCCGTATTCACCTGTCATCAATTTTGTGTCATCAGCAAGGGCACTCATCCTACCACCGACACCTGTGTCCTTGTCATTGATGTACAATAAACACAACAATGGACAAAGAACTGAACCCTGTGAGACCCCACTTTCTACAGTAGTCCAGTCAGAAAAACATCCATTAACAATAACTCTCTGCCACGACCATACAGCCTACCATACGCTATCCAATGGAGTAACATTCTTCCCACTCCATCCCTGTAGAGTTTGTGAATTAATTTCCCGTGGAAAACCTTATCAAAAGCCTTCTGGAAGTACAAAAACACTACATCAATGCTATTGCCTAAGTTGACCTCAGCCTAGACCCACTCACAAAATTCGAGGAGATTCGTCTGGCAAGATTTGGCTTTCTGAAAACTGGGTTGCCAACCACTAATTAAATTAGCCTTTTCCAAAAATTCTGTAAGGCCCTCCTTAATAAACGTTTCAATTATCTTAACAACAACAGAGTTTAAACTCATGGGTCTGTAGTTGCTAGGGTCACCTCTAGACCCTTTCTTGAAGATTGGGCAACATTACCCTCCTCCAATCCAAAGAATGATGTCTGTTTGCAAAGAGTCACAAAAGATTTCGTATAGTGCCTCTGCAACTTCCTCTGAGTATTCATGGGTAGTTTACCACCGACTTAATGCCTTTACCATACCTGACCACTACTCCATGCCAAAAGTCCAAGATTGTACTCAATTATTCATGGGTAATAACATTTTCTAAGCCTTAGATCTGGCTCAGACATATCACTAAATACTCGATAATCTGGAAGACATTCCAAAAACAGCTATTGTAATCCCGTTTGGCCTCTTTGAGTATATTTACACACCATTTGGCCTCAGAAATGCTGGCCAGACCTTCCAAAGATATATTCATCAAGTATATATACACTGCCCTACACTAATGGGCCAGACGCCAGTGGATTTGCATAAAATCTGATTACATGTTGGATTTTATTCAAATCCAGTGCTTGCAGGTGACCTGTTAAGGTTAAATACGATACGCGAAGTGGTAACATCGTTAATTGTGTGTGGAATTGTGACAATATGTCTAAACGAAAGGAACTTAAGAATTTTGAAAGAAGTGTTATAGTTGGTTGTCACATTAGTGGCATCTGTTCGCGCAATTGTGGTAGAATTGTCACACATCTATAATCTTTGTATAAATCTTTGGGTATAAGTCATTTGGACCTGATGCTTTATTAACACACAAAGGCTGAATATGTGGCATAACTTTGTTTTTATCAACATTAATGCAACACTAATTCCTGATACAATTTCAAAATTGCAAAAATCAAACTCGTCACTGCTCAGAAATACAGTGCCAAATCCATGTCATCCTGAATCAGAGAGCAATCCTCTCCCTTAAGAGGTCCTATTGCACTACCAGCTCTTGTGTTCCGAAAGACATATCTAAAAAAAAGATTTAGGATCTAACTTGATGTTACACTCTAGTTTCTGTTTGCAATCTCATTTCGCTTGCCAAACAGCAATCTTAAAACACTTTCTAATTTCCTCAAATTTAATTATATCACTTAGCTGTCCACTCAATTTATAAGTTCTGAATGTATTCTGTTTAGCACGAAAAAAAGCTTTAACTGGCCATTGAACCAAACAGGATATCTTTTGCCTTGTTTCACTTTAACCCTAAAAGGAACCCATTTAGCAACTAATCTGTCTAATTTACATTTGAAATCATCCTATTACTTGCAGACCCCACTACCATTAAGGCCATCTGCTGAAACATCTCTGAGGCCCTGAAAGTTATATCGAGAGAACACTGGAATCTTACGTTTGCTGTCATAGCCTTCTAAACTGTGCCGAAAGTGTTTTGCTGTTGAATAAAGTGCGAGTAATTTCCTATAGTAAGTGCTGTAGTTCTTTTCTTCAGAAGTTAATTCCTGGAGAAAGAATGAGATGAGAAGGACCGTTAGGAATATGGGATTGAAAGCCTGCTCCTAAGGCAATGTGTGATGCGTCAACCATAACAGATACTTTGTTGTCACGCCTGAGGTAAGTTAAAGTGGCAGCCTGAGCTAGGTCTACTGCACATTGCTGGAAAGCAGCTATAGCGTTGTCATTCAAAGGGACGTTTCGTTTATCATTTCATTATCGTACTTTTTAGTCTTTTAGAAATTTATGTAGTAGACGTTGCATTTGTGTGTGGCGTTTGGGATGAACCGACGACAAAAATTTATAATTGCTAAAAAACGGTGAAGATCAAGAGATTCTTTCAGGTAGAGCGAATTCTGAAATGACTTTAACCCTATCTGTGTGTGTGGAAGGAGTTTAACACTTGAAGAGGTAATTAAACAACCGAAAAAGAATAGTGGGGATTGTCCAAGAACGCATTTATTGGGGTTCAATATTAAACCATGTTCTTTTAATTTGGTAAAAACTTGTCAAAGACGGGAGATATGCTTCTGTGAATCTTTCTATGCAACTAATAAATCATTGAAATAGGGAAGGGAAAAATCAAGACCTTGCAGTGTATATATATATATATATACACTACCTTACACTAATGGACTGGACAGCAAGGTGCGATTGTATAAGGGAAAGAATACATGCATTAATAAGGTGCTGCAATTATAAGTACATGCATTAATAACATTATGCATTACATATAAATACATGCATTAATAAGGTGCTGCAATTATGTTCGCAACCCTTCTGGGCATACTGTCAACAAAGTTTTGATACACAGCTATGGGTATGTGTGTCCATTCCTGCTGCAAAAATGTTGCCAGCTCAGCTGTAGATTTTGGACGGCTGCCTAGTCCGTAAGCATCGCTCTAACTCGTCCCACAAATGTTCTATGGAGTTTAGGCCAGGACTCTGAGCAGACCAGGGAAGACATTTTACATCCATATCCTGATAACACTGCTTGACAAAGGCTACAACATGACATGGAGCATTGTCGTCCTGGAAGTAACATTCGTCCATTTCATAAAATTACCAGAGCGTAGGAAGAACCTCATTGTCCAAAATGTTCATGTAGGTGTCAGCGTTAATTTACCACAAACAACTTGCAAAGGCCTCAAGCCATACCACAAAAAACACCCACAAACAAGTACATTACCAGTACCATACTTTACAGTTGGAACAATGCACTCAGGTAAGAGATGTTTGCCAAATCCAAGCATGCCCATCCAACTGGAAGAGCGTGTAGTGTGACTCGTCGCTCCATAAAACAGTTTTCCAGTGGTCCACAGTCCAGTTGCAACGTTGCAAACATCAAGTGGGTCTGCCAGATTTGTTGGATGCTTGGTTTGTGCGTGGCTACAAATCCATGGATATTGAGGGTGTGCAGTTCTTTCTGCAAAGTATTGGGGTGCACCGTAACCCCTGTTGAAACTCACTGTTGATGCTTTGGAGTGGTTTCTTGTGGTTCTTACGAATCTTATGCTTCAGGATACGCTGATCCCATTTGGTCAGTTTTAGGGGATGACCAACATGTGCAGTTTGTGTCCCAACTCCCGTAGTCTTCCACTTTTTTCACGACATCACCAATAGTTGACCGTGGATGTGACAATTCTACCACAATTGCGCGAACAGATGCCACTAATGTGACAACCAACTATAACACTTCTTTCAAAGTTCTTAAGTTCCTTTCGTTTAGACATATTGTCACAATTCCACACACAATTAACGATGTTACCACTTCGCGTATCGTATTTAACCTTAACATGTCACCTGCAAGCACCGGATTTGAATAAAATCCAACATGTAATCAGATTTTATGCAAATCCACTGGCGTCTGGCACATTAGTGTAGGGCAGTGTATATATACTTGATGAATATATCTTTGGAAGGTCTGGCCAGCATTTCTGAGGCCAAATGGTGTGTAAATATACTCAAAGAGGCCAAACGGGATTACAATAGCTGTTTTTGGAATGTCTTCCAGATTATCGAGTATTTAGTGATATGTCCGAGCCAGATCTAAGGCTTAGAAAATGTTTTTACCCACGAATAATTGAGTACAATCTTGGACTTGTGGCATGGAGTAGTGGTCAGGTATGGTAAAGGCATTAAGTCGGTGGTAAACTACGTATAGGGGCCACTCCCAGTCAGATTTTTTGACCATATGCAATGGGCTAGACCAGGGGCTTTTAGAAGGTCGTATGGTGTCTTGTGACAATAGTAAGTTAACCCCATTCATAAAGTTCCTTAAATGCATGTTCTGTACAGACTGGGCTCCCATAGTATAGTTAGCCCCAGGGACCAGAGATCTCTGGTTTATGTCCTGCTCAAAGGAAATGCTTTGAATAGTTTTTGGAGTCAAATGCTTTTATCAGTACTGATATAGCAAAATATTTGTCGTGTACTCTGCCTGAGTCATTCTCTCTTATGCACTTAAATTTATAGATCATACATGCATCCCAACAGTTCAACAATATTATATCTAAATCTGGAAGACTAAATTAAACTGGTGATTATTTGTCATGAACAACAATCACTGATGTTAATCTTTTAGAAGTTGTCTAAGAAACCAACCTGTTAAACGCAATAAAAATGACACCAAGCTCAAAACTCAAAATGTAAATAAGTCAGAGAATAGCTGCATCAGAATTCATATTTTCATTGTAATGTGTAATTTTTTCTTACATTACTACACCTTTAAAAACAACTAAATCTTAGGTGACACACACACACACAAAATCAAAATTCCCGATACCATTTACATTGATGTCCCAAATTTTGGAAATTCCCTTAACTCATCGACAATAACTTATGAAAGATTCAAGTTACTTACATGAGTTAGAGAAGAATTCTAGTATTCAAGAATGAAAACTCACTTATGGAACTACAACAAATCTTGCTGATTATGCATCGACACGTGTGGTCACAAACCTCGTCCAATTATAGAGTCCCTGTTCCCCAGTACTCATTCCACACAGTCTACATCAATTCGCTCTGGCCTTTACAGCAAACAATGAATAAAATAACAAGTACATTTTAGTCCTGACTATTTTATATGCTGGCTAGAAGCTCACCAAATTTCAAAAATAAAGTGAAGCACAGTATCTTAAAATCATCAGCAGTTCTATCCACACACAGTGTAACCTAACCAAGTTGGCTTAGGGTCTAAGCTCAGATTTTCTCTGCAGTGAGGCTGAATGCTTCTTTGACGAATGCCTTCAACCATCCAGTGAACAACATGCATATAGATTGGACTTACACTTCTGAACACTGGAGATAGCTGCCTTTTTGCTCAATCAGGTTGCTCTACAACATAATTTCTCAATCCCTGCGTCAAACCTATGCTGCTAAACAGTAGTACAGCAAAGACATGATACTCAGACTACAAAAGTCGTTCTTCAGAATAAAAGCTAACCCCATAAAAATCATGGGTGCCAATCCTCCCATACACCATGATGCATCCTCAAAATTTCTATAATACCCTGACCAATTTTGTAATACCTCTTCCAGTTTATGTTATAACCAATTTTTTTTTTCTGCAATATAATCTGCTTTGAGTAAAATACACTGAAGTGACAAAAGTCATGGGAGAGCAATATGCAAATATACAGATGGCAGTAGCATCGCGTAGAACAGGTATAAATGCGCAGTGCT
>JJRW01S0026397.1:11745-27324 GCA_001188405.1 Loxosceles reclusa
GAATTTGATATCGATTATTTTGGAAAACGATTAGCGAATTTTGTTAAGGCATGGATGTTGTATTCGGTTTAACAGCCAATTTCAAAGAGAGTGCGCTGCGCCCTCCATGAATATGGATACTCTCCTTCTAAAAAGATCGTGCCAATGATGCAGGTCCTTTCCTGGTATAGCAGGGCCCCACTATGGAGGCCGAAATTCCCGCTTAACTCAAGGCTTAAAAATAGAAACGAATTTCGTTGTTCAAGTTCAGAAAACCCATTTTCATCCCTGAATGCATTTCGTAATAATCACTATGCCAGAAAAGTAAAATGTAAGAAACATACTTCTGTTTATTGGGACTCTTATCAAAACAAATGCATTCAAAAAGTCTCATGATGTCCTGCAATTAAAAAAAAATAACTTTAGGTATGCAGAAATATCAAGGAAATTTTAGTTGATCAGAGACGTAAACAGTTTGTGTGTAAACGTTTAAACAATTATATAAACAAATTGTTTTATCTGAGGATAAAAATATTGTGTAGTTCATTACATGATTTTTGTAAGTGACTATATGTCATGGGAGGGGGGGGTATGTCTTATTTTACGTGGCATGGGTTAGTCCGATCCTTATGATATCTTTCCTGAGTCTTCCTCGGATTATCTCTGATAGAGTTGCATGTACAATGGAACTATGCATATGTTCTTATGTAAGAATGCAATGAAACTATTGTATTAACACACTAAAAAATCCGAAAATAAAATATTATTATTATTATAAGGCTCTTTTCGCCCTTGAGAAGAAGATGCACATTAAATACAATTTGACCATTAGCGAGGCATATGTTCGATAAAACTAATGCAGTCTTGGGCATACATTACGATTGTACAACTGTCTGCCATTATAAATTGTTTTCAAAATGTGGTATAACAAAACTTACTGTGAAGCCAGTGGTATAATTATGCACCCGCAACTGCAGGACAAAAACGGACAGAAGAGGGCTCATAACAGTAATTCTTATTGCTTTTGTTCAGTGAAAGAGAGAAAGAGAGGCCCAACGTTATGCTCTTGTGATCAAGCCCGTAAGACATAGTTACGCCATCGCATGAAAGTCTTCGAAAGCTCGGTACTACTGTTTGCCGTTCATAATTAAAATTTATAAGATTCTCCCCACAAAAGACTTCTATAATAAGCTGTCCAGATACCCGTCGGTGCAGCTTAATTGGGAAAGCAGTCACTTCGGAGGTGACAGATCCGTGGTTCGAGTCCCGGAGTTCGATAAACGGGCAGATTTCTTTACAAATGGCGCCCGAACAGGGACCCACACTTGTGGTCATGGCCTCAGCCGTTAGGTTTACTTTCGAAGTTAAGCCCGTGCTCTAACCTCTCTCTCAACGTGGGGTAGGATGTAAAGTCTTCCCCGCAAAAGACTTAGATAATAAGCTGCCCATATATCCGTCGGCGTAGCTTAATTGGGAAACCAGTCATTTCGGAGCTGACAGGTCCGTGATTCGATCGATTCGCGTCAATAAACTGGCAGATTTTTTTTTTACAAATTGCCGTCTATCCTAATTTCTTCTGTCAGTCTTCTCTCTTTTAGAAACAGCATAAAACGGAACGATTGCTCTCCCACCTGAGACATAAGCATATGTCTCCGCCTAACTACTGATTAAGATTTTCTTGTGTTTGATTAAGTCTTTCTCGTGTCGCTATTTTTTGCGAAGACACTTTATTAGACTTTTACTTACTTATTGAAAGACTTATTTAAAGGCTTTAAAATCGAAATCGTTGAAAGTTAATTTTATGCCTTTCTTTAGGGTTTTGCCCGCCTTCAGTCTGAATAATTAAGGTGCTTGTACCCCTTTCTCAGCTAGTTTAGTTTAAGTTACATAACTGACCTCTGACATCACATTATTTCGTATGCTAACCCAGGTTAGCAAAGCGTGTGGTAATTGTAAGGTGACACTCAAGACCAGCCGAATATCCTCCAGTCGATGCAACTACTTGTTCAAAGAATTGGGTAAATAAATCCAATATTATTGCATGTGCTTTCATCAGACTGGCTTGTAGCTAAATGTTTGGCAAGTAAAGTATTAATTCTTGACGTGTTTTTTTTTTTCTTAATTGCATTTTTTTACTTTACCGGTGAGACGTGGTGAAGACGAGGTGAACACGTGGAGTGACGTAACGTCACTTTCTGGACTCACAATACATGTGCAAACATCATGATTTGCGACACTTCCCTTTAAATGTTATCAGTTGGTTCATCTAATCACCATCATCATTAACAGCCTTTATCAGTCCACTGCAGGATGAAGACCTCTTCATGATTCTTCCTACATGTACGATCCACACAGCCCGTCTTTGGTAATCTCGTCCACTAATCTCCTGCGTGTCCGCTTTCTGGGATGTTCCTTATTTTTCGGTAGCCAGTTAAGAATTTATATTTTGTATCTATTATTATGCTTTCTAACGATGTGTCCAGCCCACTTCCATATAAGTTCATTACGAATGTGATTATCTCGTAGACTGTTGTTTTACCCAAGTATTTCTCTTCCGATCTGTCCTTATAATTTTAATACTACTCTAATACTAAATCAAAAAAAGAACGAGAAACTAGAGAGGGATATTCACACGCACACACGCTAAGAACACTTTCTATGTCATCACTAAAAACACTTTCTACACATTTCCTTACTCTCTAGTCCATGTTCCCTAATACTTAGCAGGAAAACTGAAAATCCTGATTCATTTCAAGCCTTTCCTTTTTATTTAATACAGAAATTAATACATTCTCGGGCATCAAATCAAATGTCCTCCTACCAAAAAATCCTCCTACCCAAAATCAATGAAAATCAGTACAAATGATTTCTTTCCCCTGTAACTTTTCCGAGAAGGAAATTCTTTTAGCGTTGTTGACTTACCAGGCACAAAGTTAATTTGTTTTCTGAGACATGGTGCGATTGAGTGAAATGAATATGCGTTGCCTCTAGTCACCCAGCACACGGCATTCTTCCATACTCTTACTGAAGAATTTAACTTGCTATTCAATTTTTAAAACTCTTAATGTCCTCTGTGTTTCTACTGGTATTTCATTTGACCACAAAGTGTCTTTTGCCTCCTCAATGCAGACAAAGCAGCTTTAACTCCTTAAGCTGATAGTAAACAAATCACTCAATATTCGTCACAAAAACGCTTGATTCCATTAGGAATATTCGTTATTCAATCCTCTGAAAAAAGTGTGAAAATACCGAGTCTACTCGTGTGTATGTGTGATGTCTGCCTCAGCTACGATGATCCGAGCAACAAGTTTGTCTGGTGACTGCAAAGGTGCCTCATAAATGGCTGTTTTGATGTCTGTTTTCGTGACATGTCCCGGGAGGGAGATTGAACGAGAGGAGGCTTGGCCCTCACGCTCGCCTGATGTCCCCTGGACTTCTTGTGATCAGCGCTTTAAAACATTCATTTATGAGATGTCTGTGCAGTCAACAGAGAATCGCGTTGTGCGGATCTTCGTTATTACGGCAGACATCAAGAGCAAACGCGGTATCTTCGAGCTTCTCCGACAATCGTTTCACCAGCGCTGTGGACCGTGCAACACCTTCCGCGGCCACCGCTTCGAACAACACCTCTAATTTCTAATCATTCTCGGCGTCTACTTTCCAGCACTTTAAAACGCATTCCACGCATTCCGATTTTCGCGACCGTCACCAACTAAAAGTGGTTTCGACCCCATTATCCATGGTAACTGTTGTCCTTCTTCTTGAGTACTATCACCCTCGGAGTTTGTCGCCGCTTTAAGAGAACACCCTGTATTTTTTCATCACATCACACTTAACCAGCAGTTCTGTGTGTTGTTATATATAATGCATTACGTTCAATTTACATCCAAAGTACTGTTTGAAAGCTCACTGTACTCATATTATTCACATACAATTGAAAACTGCTGACGTATAAGTGAAAATAGTGTATTTATGTTGCTTTGTGAAAACAAAGTGAAGTTCACAAATGTGCATCAGAAAAGGTTTTTTCCTAATCAAAATTCGCGTTTTGGAAGCCAAATTGGAGAAGAAAGAAAAAATTTGTCAACAATTGTTCAAAAACAAGCGAAAGTGAATTGTGTATATTCACATAGCAAATGAGACGTTTAAATAAAAGAAATGCACCAGAAGACTAGAAGAATGTGGTTGGGATACTCCTATTTGAAAAAGATGAAAGAAAGGGCATAAGGAACTACAGACTGAAATGAAAATTTGCCCTTTTGTCGCCGCCGGGATTCAAACCTACGGATCTGTCATCCCGGAGAGATCGTTTTTCCATTTAAGCAACGCCGACATGTATCTGGGAAGCTTATTATCAAAGTCTTTTTGTAGGAAGAACCTTACATCCTCCCCACGTTTAGAGAAAGAAAGAGAGAGAGAGAAAGGTCAGAGTACCTCCTGATCACGAGTGGTGGACCTAACGGTTGGGTCCTTGTCCACTAGTATAAGTTCATATATTCGGCCATCATTACAAGTAATTTTGCCCTTTTGTCGACTCCGAAATTCGAACCTACGGATCTGTCATCTCCGGAGAGACCGCTTTTCCATTTAAGCTGCGATGACAGGTATCTAGGCAGTATATTATCGAAGTATTTTTGTGGGGAGAACTTTACAAGACCTATCAGCTTTCTTTCTGTTTTGTACAAAATTTTACACGAAAGTCCAAAGTGAATCGGTTGGAGAAAGCATTTGATTCTAATCAATGAAAGAAACAAGCAGGGTGTAATGTTCACCAACAAAAGACTGAACTGACTGGAAAGAGACGTGGCTCATGACTGGTATAAGATCTTGGTGATATACAGGAACAGATTGTGCGGACTAAAGTTGGGAGCACGCATACAAAGCGGCGGGGCTCTTGGCTTCTCGCCGGTTCTGTCGAGCTAGAATCTCGTTGATCCGGGTAGGCTGCCGACTGGTAAGAGGTTGCCAAGCGACCACGACTGGACTCTCCTAGGGGAAGCTGTCAAAAGTCTCCTGTGAGACGGGTACAGCAAAGAGCTGGAGCCTTCAGCTCCAACATTACGACTGTCATTTGCTCCACTGTAGCGTATCGATTGTCCCGAATGCACCTTCGCAGCCGGAGTTCACCTCTGACATCGATAGCACGTGGTGTTCCGCAGTTGTCACATCGCTTATTCGTTATGAAACCATTTTCTCATGCTGCATAAACTTTAACCACAGAAGCACGCGAACACTGATCAAACTGCGCAGTTTCTGAAATACTGCCACCCTTGGTCCGAAAGCCGATAATCATCCTTTTCTGTAAATCAATAAATAGCTCCTTTTAATCATGTGAGCAACGTGCTATACATTTCCCGAATGGGTACAACACACCTTATATACCTGTTTCATACACTCTACCAAATCTGCTTCTGACACGTGCCTTATTTCATTAGCTATTCACTTCTGACGTGAGAAGTAGGCGATGGTCACAATAATGTGATTCAATTGTGATTGACTGACGATGACAGATTTTAATGTCTTCTTAAGTCAGACGGTCCATTTCACTGGGGAACGGTCCATCAACCAACAAGCATTCTAAAGACACTTCAAAATTTTTCGACGCTCTAACTGCAATTTTCTACCAAAAGAACATACATGCATTGCCAACCAGTTGATGACAAGTATCGATGCCGAGGGTGATTATTTTGATTAAAATTTATATTCTGGAAAAACAGTTATGCCTCTTTTACTTCAGGCTCTTAGTAACGTTTCATCTTATATAACAGAACAGATCAAATAAGGTGAAGTTATTTTAACATAATTTTGCCCTGGGTTCCCCCCTATCCTGACGTCAAACTTAGACATTAGATGCTTTGAAGTGATTTATTAAAATTTATAGCGTACGTGTGTGTGTTCATGGACAGTTTGAAGTTAAACCAAGAAGCATTTAGATTTGAGAACAGAATATGGGAAGACTAACCATAAGTAAATTTAGTTGCGATTTAGACAAGCATAAGAAAGTATTTGACTAGTCAGCGCCTAAAATAACGAGCAAATTAAAAAGTCTTACTTCGTTCGTTGGCTTTTTTTCAAAGATATCCCTGCAAGTAAAGAGCAGAATTATAGTTCACATAAATGTTTGATAAACATGCTAAAGACAGTTAAAAACATTTATTGTCAAATGAAATTTTGTTAAAAACTGTTAGTGCAACCAAGAGCCTTAATTCCTGAGAAACGTATGGCGCATCCCCACACGCAAAAAAGCCAGTCATTCAGGCATAACAACTTTCCGCTTTCTGTAGTGGAAGCCAACCTTCTGTCTCATGACCTGAAGATTAAGTTTTCAGTTCCGTAGAAGCTTTTTTTTTTCTAAAGAACTCGATACAAATGACATTGAGTAAATTCACCAGTAGCTGTGAAATTTGAAACATATGGGTAGCTTGAAAATAATTCAGATTTTATACTTAATGTTAGTTGTATTTTTTGTTGAAGAAAAACTATATGTTCCTAACGATGTCAGACAACGGCTTATTTGGTAATTTCTATGTTTGTGACGATATCCCTAAAGATAGATTCGAATGTACTTTAATTCTGTTAGAAGACATCTCTCCTGGTCGGTACAAAATTGTTTTAGACATGACCGACAGTTTTTCCGTCTCTGAAGTCTCTGTTATTTCTGGCCATGATTTGTTTTCAAATTTCCCGGTTCTAACACATCACTATTCCTCTATTATTTAGAACAACGCAAATGTCGAATTTGCTTGACGTTTTGCGCAGCCACAGTAGCATTATGAAATGGCTATTCCCTAAACACGTGATCGCGGAGTTGAAACGACTCACTTTCTTTAATTTTCAGATCTTTCGGATACTACGGTAATTTACGATTAGTTACAGTGTGATCATTACTAATACACTGTCGACGACAGGCATACTCCACACAGCTTTTGCAGTAGATTTTGCTGTGGCGTAGTAATAACGCTCTCTCTCGCAGTCGACCCAGTTTATGGGCCACGGTTGTACTTAAGGGTTCCTATTCCTTATGACTGTCCCATGGTGTTCACAGGTACGCCACCACTGTGAAACATTATTTTTTGTCTCACAGATTTCAGAAATCGGGTGTCTTTTCGCTCTCGCAAAGTGATAACTTTTTTTTTTCAAATCATCGCTCTCATGAAATGGGAACTTGGGAACAGTATTGTTAACCACTGAGGGTCAAGACACGTTACTTAAGCCTGTGTTCGTAGACATTTTTAAAATTTCAGCAGAAGTTTCTACTTTGCATTCACCGAATTTCTTTCTACTTTTTGAGCTGTGTGGCAAGAAATATTCAACTGTCTGACTGGTTTATGTTAAAGGTTTCTTTCAATCTCAAGATTGAATTAAAGTAGATGGCAAGAAAGGTGCTTAATTTAATAATTCGTCCTTATAAAACTCAACCTTTCACACTATCAACAGCTTTTTAACTGGCCACAGTATTATCTATATACAATTGGCATTTTATAATCAGTCGTTTTGTTCCTATATGAGCAATTTGCATATAATTTGGCATATAGGATCATGGTGCATGTATGTTGCAGACTTTCAATATCGATACTTCAACGTTTTTAAAAACGCAAAATATTCTGAAACTATAGAGAGTTGGATTTTTTAAATCATCATGGTTTTTGTGTGAATTCCTTCGAAAATGATTGGGTATGAAGGAAGAACGACATAAAACTGTGCAATAATATAGATATAAAAATTGGTAAAATAACAAAAAATAGCAATAACGGTTAAACACCTTTATTTTTTTGCGTGTTCAACTGCCAGTTATCTAAATGTTAACTTGCAACTGATACATAGCTTTCAACAGATTTTAATCTGCAATAATGAAGTTATTGCGCTTATTTTGAAGCGCTAAGTTTGTTTTAATTTTCATGAGTAATTTTTATGAATAAATGTGCATATAATGTTGTTCAATGTTTCATTCAGATTAGTTTTACTTTGAATTTCATAATTACTATGCAATTTGCTTGTCAGTGTTGAGTCATTGCTAGTGGTCCGTAGAAAAGAAATTGAATCTTTAAAGTGGTCTGCGTATTACAAAATGCTAAGAATCGCTGCACATAATGCATTTCTTCTATTAACTCGGCAAACGATTTGCATTAACATTCTTGCTGGGACTTTCCGGAATTTTTCCACCCACTTTTCCTATCGGATTATCAGACATTGAAATAGCACTAAACCTTTGTGACCTGTAAGCCTCTTGACGGTCTCTCTCGGTGTGAGCTCTTTAGCTTCATATTCTGTGTCCCAGGTGACTTGACAGCATTCACTACTGATGAAACGGAGCACACTGTTGTTGTTGAGGAAGCTCAGTTTTGCACAATAAATTCTGCTGCTTTCTGGTTGTTTTAACAAGCTTGTGGCGCGATTAAGCTTAGCATTTTCATACTTCTCACACTTCTGTGTGTTTTGCTTCCACTTACTTCGGCAGACACTGAGAAAAACTTGGTTCAACCAGGTCGGAACGTTATTGATACAATTAACAACTTTTTTCGAAAGGAAAATGCGAAGCTTACCTGATTAGCATACATATGGACACTGTGATTAGTTTTCGCACGATTCTTCTACACAAATGGTAATAAGTTCTGCATTACATTTAGCTTACTTTCAACATACATGCATCTAAAACTTTATGACGACATAATTAACTGTTTAGATTAATCTATATCTCTTACGCACTATTGGTTCGAACTGCAAAATATAAATATATTTTGATCAGATGATAAAATTAACTTTAAAACATTTTTTTTTCGTTTTCTGTGATGCATGAATTTCATAATAAATGGAGTAAAAACAGAAAAAAATAGGTGACATACTCCACTGAAACAACATGCGATGAATGAAATAGAAAACGACCTATTTAAGCTCAAATTCATTCAGCGTATTTAAGCAACGTTCATTCAACGTATTCATTCAACGTATTCATTCAACTCATTCATTCAACTCATTCATTCAACTCATTCATTCAACTCATTCATTCAACGTATTCATTCAACTCATTCATTCAACGTATTCATTCAACGTATTCATTCAACTCATTCATTCAACGTATTCATTCAACGTATTCATTCAACTCATTCATTCAACGTATTCATTCAACATATTTAAGCGCGCATTCAAATGAATTTGCGCTTAAATACGTTGTTTTCGATTTCATTAATATAGCGCAACACCAAATACTAAACCAACATGCGATGAACCCTGATTGCTTAAAAATAATTCGTAATTGAAAAATTAATATGCATATATGGATAAATATGAGAAGCATACCTTTGATATGTGTCATAACGACCAAGTTTTATGTCACGAATAATTTCCTGAGCGTCCTGCAAAACAGGATAAAAAGTAAGAGCTATATAAATAAACGATGGCAAATATTGTATTATTTTATTCAAAGTTCACAAATCGTGCCCGGATGTTAACTTGCTAAAAACTTATGATGAGTGAAAGTTTAAATGCTTGAAGCTATCTTACAACATGTGTGCCTTTATGGTAAAGGAAATAGGTGTTGGTGGTAAGTTACTGAATTGTTAGGCAATTGGCTTAAAAATCGAAGACAAGGTGTTGTCATTAATGGAACTTATACAGAATGGGAACTTGTTATGTGTGTCATCTGCGGAGGGTTAACGCCGCATTCATATAGTGAAAACATATTTTTTTTCCAGAGAAATATATTTCTGGTGAAATTGACATGCAGGTGTGCTGATCTAGAGCGAGTTGCAATTCTACAACCTCGACCTCGCTTTGCTCGGGTGGACATAGGGAAGGTGTAGAGTTACTGCGTGACGTAGGACTCCTTCCCCGAACCCGGGGTTTGGGTAGAGAGAGAGAAGAAAAAGAAAAAAGGAAACGGTTACTTCCACTTGGCAATGGGCTCTCGTTCTTGAAGGGAGCTTTTTCGAACAGATCGTCGAAAAGACGTTTGCTATGTGCTGGACAGTTTACTTTTACCCCAGCATTCTAGCTTTATGCTAGTTCGCAAAATTGTAATATTTCTTTACCTAGTTTTGAATGTATATATAAATCTTATCGATGATGAAGTCGCTGGTCGCCGTCTATTTTTATGTTGGTGTTGCTCTTACTTATCTGTTAGTTGAGCAGAATTGAACACGCCAAATAAAGGATTGGCCTTCTACATTTAATACCCGATATAATCAGGTAGAGGTAAGACAACTAAACCTCTAACCACCTGGTGCCCTGCTTCTGAAGAACCCATCTGGTGCCCTGCAATTGGTGCCCCTTCACATCCTTCAACGAGCAGTTCTCGGACTTCATTTTTTTTTATCCTGATATTGTAAAGTTAATCTTTACTGGTTGTCGACGCCGGGAACCGAACCCGGAACGTTCTACTCCGGAGAGCCGCTTTAACCGGTTAAGCTACGTCGACAGAGGATTTCTGCGCTTATTTTTACGTCTTTTGTGGGTGGGCATTACAATATAAATGAATGATTTAAGTAAAACTCTTTTTATATTTATTAGCAAGTTTACTCACGACGTTTGCAAAGGTAGATTGTATCAGCAACAGGATTCGAACCCACGTCCTTCCACCCCGGAAGCAAATGCTTTAACCATTAAACTATGCAGGCGATATATGAAGCTTTAAAATTAACATATGCACAGTGCAAGACTTTGATACTCTATGTCCTCGAAGTTCAGATTTACTAAGCTGTCCGATAGGTATAGTTAAAATATATAACTAGCTCACAGATGCTAAATTATATCGGAATTCCAGTTCACTGAAATCTGAAAAACAAAAAACACACCTCAGTTTGCCATGAAGAACGTTCAGAGATCTATCTAATTCGTGTCTCTTTGGTGTAGTGGTTAGCGTGATCGGGTACGAAACGATAGACCATAGTTCTATAGAAGGGGCAGAAATAGATTTAGTCTCTCCGAGCATGCTCCACAGCTATATTAACTGAAGAAATTTATTTCTCATCGATAAGGATTACCTTATGCTATTATCAACGCTTTAACGGGATGAAATGTTTTAGTTTTCGGGCAGATGATTTACCTTTATGGAGTTGTTTGGCCACAATAAGCCGCAATATTTTTCGTCTTGTAGCTATGTGCAATTTCTTTGAAATGCTGCCTGCACTCAGGCGACGATTTCTCTTGGTCGGTAGAAAAGTATACAGTCTTTAGCAAGAAGAAAACACATGCAACTAGAAAAATAGGGACAATAGCAAAGAGGAAGCAATGAGGAAAAGACGAGAGCAAAGTACTTATTTCAGCAAAAGAGGTCAAGAACCGTTACAGATTAATAAGGCGTATGGCAGCCCCGGGCGACGATTATGAGGAAATACGGTCCGGCGTGGACGCATACAAATGTCGAATGCTGTTCTGGGGGATATCTTGCTCCCCAGATACGCTGTAATTGCTCAGCCAGTGCAGGTACGCCATTATAAAGAAATGTGCGCTTTTGTAGACGTCGGGATTTGAACCTACGGATCTGTCGTCTCCAGAGAGACCGCTTTACCAATTAAGCTACGCCGACGAGTATTTGGGCAGCTTATAATCCGTCTTTTGTGGGGGGAACCTCACAACCTCTCTACTCCCTTTTTAACATCTCCCCTTCTTTGCACGCTCATAACCTTCCATACCTTTTCACCCCTCAAGGACTGTGCTTTTGGCGAATATGGGGAGTGACCTGCCGTTCCCCAGCCGCTACCACCTGTTCAACCTTTCTTCACCGTTTTCGCCATTAACATCCCTCCCTAACCATTTTCATTGATCCAGATTGGAGCCCCCTTGTTCTTCTAATGCCCTGTTTCAAACTTATTCTATTTCTTATTATAATTAATGTTCAGCTGAACCATTGAGCAACTCGTACTAGTGAGGTAATTTAGTCAAAGTCACTGCTGATCTCATGTTGTTGAGTGTAGTGTATTACCACAGGTTGGCAAAGCGCAAGTAAGTTGTTAAGTGTTACTACGTCCAGGAAAGTAGCACTTCTTGCAAATTCTGTAAACTTTGAGTTGGTAAGTATATATAAACATGCTTTACCATAAATTAAGTTTTGTCATCGTTTAAAAATAGCTGAGTTTCTTGATATTGAAGTTAGCAACTATTAAACTGTTTACTCCGTTGATTGTGACTTTATTCTTACTTAGGTAACTTACCTATACTTCACGGCGATGAGTACGGGGAGAGTGGCACCTGATAGCTTTTGTTCAGTTAATACGAGGAGAGATCACCGACAGGGTTTTCTTAGTTACTACGTTTAATTCTAAAGACGGTACATGTGCCAAACCATTGCTGAACTGTATCTTAATTTTCTCAACTTCTGGGGCTGCACAAGATTCAAGTTTGCAGCCTACAGGGAAAAGTTTCCACGCTCCGTTCCCAACCTCCGACAGAATAAGCAGTTAGAAAGGCGTTAGTACACTATGTCCCTGAGAGACAGGTCTCTTCCGCGACTAACCATGAATAATGTAGTAATCCTCCTCTGGTCTTGTTCATTATAAAAAACCCACACCTCTTTCTGTGACATACCATGAGAGCCGTATATCTGAACAAGTTGAATATGAATTTCAGCTGCTGATGTGCCTTTTACATGCAGAAATAGGATCACACAAGTGCACTTCAACGTCCAGCAATGTTTCTGCAAGCCCCACCAATATGCACTCTACAACATACAAATCGACGCAACAAGACGGGGTTCTCCGAATGGGACAAAATTGTGTATGCACATATATTACGATAGTATATGCATATTATTAACTTTTGTCGGTCAATGACTGACTAGGTTGAGCTGCAGCGCTTTGCAACGGAGCATCCGAATCGTGTATAAACAGAGGACATTCCAATGCTAGGGCATAACTTCCATGAGAATGTGGTTCTGTCGAATTACGCGGACTGTACCAATGCTTCGCAGAAGGGTTCGCGAACAGTATGTCCAGATGGTCACCATTTGACAGAGGACGTGCAATTGGACTAAAGGAAGCAGGATGGTCAAATCTCAGGATCGCTCGACATTTTGGTCGGAACGATGCTATCATTCGACGATGTTGGCAGGAATGGGTGAACCATGGCCGTACAGAGCGTCAAGAAGGTAGCGGTCGACCAAGAGCACAACAGAACGCGAGGACAAAGTGATCGTCCGATCGGCGATCGCAGCAACTGATGCGTTTTCATCAACCATCCGACGTGTAACCGGGTCACCAGTGAGTAAAATGACCATTTCCAAACGACTCAGCGAACGGAGGCTGAGCTCACGGATACCATTGCGCCGACTGCCCTCACCGTTGCACACAGCCAGGTGTGTTTGCAATGGTGCAAGGCGCATTCGACCTTGAATCTCACGGACAGGAGCAAATTTGTTTTCAGCGATGAGTCCCGCTTCGAACTGAGGCCAGATGACTAGCGAAGACGGATCTGAAGACGTCCAGGACAGCGGTCGGATACTCACCTGACTGTCGACCGCCACACAGACCGACAACCAGAATTTATGGCATGGGGTCCATTTTATTTGATAGCCGGATCCCTTTGGTTGTCATCTGTGACATCCTTACAGCACGGCGGCGTGTCGACGAAATTCTACGCCTCGTTGTGTTGCCCTTCCGTTCACAGCCCCTGGATTTATATTCCAGCGGGATACTGCCCTGCCGCACACGGCATGTCTTTCTACAGATTGTCTTGGGGCTTCTTCAACACTTCCCTGGCCGGCACGGTCCCCAGATCTCTCCTCAATAGAGCACGTTTGGGCTCCGATGAGCAAACGTTTACGACCGTCCCTGGATCGCGCCGACCTAACTCACCAATTGGAACGTGTACGGCAATCAATCCCGCAGGAGGACATCCGCCAACTCTACGAGTCAATGCTCAGCAGGATAACAGCTTGCATCAAGGCCAGAGGTGGGCCAACGCATTATTGATTGTTTTTGCTCTTGTAGCTGTATATCCTGAATAAAAAATTCCTACGGTACCGTTATCGTTTTGTTTTCGATTAATGTACATCGCATCTACAGATTTTCAGTCCATTCGGATAACTCCTTCTTGGTGCGTTGATTATTATGTTATAGGGTGTACAACTGACTTATATAGTTCCGTTGTAATGACTACTAATCAAAACCTATCTAAATTAACATCACACTAAACACATTGTATATGTCTCTACGAGAAAATTAACGTTAAAGGACGTCACGTCCAAAAGCGACGTAATAAAAGAGGCAAACGAGATGCGCAGTAAAACGTTTTACTCTGACCGATTGTGACGACGCTTCTGCTCCTTTACGAAGAAACGGCGTTTTGTGTGAACTTCCGAAATCTAACAAGGGTACTTCATATTCCTTTGAAAGAAATTATAATCACGCAAGGTGCCCATTAAACACGACTTGTTTCCGAAGATGGGAATTCTAAATTGGTATTCTGAACTTCAAAAACAAAATAAGTAATCATTTTGACTAAGCCTAAACCCTCTGAAAATTTGACAAATCTAATAGTTTCCACACGAGAAACTTAAAATTACTTTTAAATCGGTGCATAAAGTAACATTTTTATTTGAATCAAATTTCATTGCAATTTTGTGAGTTTATATACATGATTTTGTTTTCGTTTCGATTCATTTAAGTGCAAAATAGCACTATAGTCGGCGAAAGTTTCCTTCGACTTGTAAAAATTTAAGCACTCAATAGAAATGTAGTTGTTCACCTCTGAAATATTTTGTTTTTCTTACTTCTAAGTTTAGAATTGAAATTACTTCAATTTTGGAACTTCGGTTTATTTGGATATTTTTATTATTGAATCTGCTATTGTTTTCAGTGTTTTACAAACGTTATTTGAATCACGCAGTTTCGTAACTGAGAGTAATAAACGATCGTTCCGCGTTAAGATCCTAAGAGGTTCTAATTTGGATTTTCACGACACTGACAGACGTCAGCCTGCGGTTTACTCTGCAGAGCCTACTCGTCCTCATGCTCGATTAGCCGGCTCTGGCGAAGAGGACTTTGCTCGGTCTAACTTCTATGCGGCAAAATATAAATCGATCTGCTCCGGCATGGTAGAAACTTGCAATGATATAGGAAACATTGCATCCGTGCAAAGTTTGTTACCTTACTTACTGAACGCCTCTCGTACATACACGTTTGTTGAACGGAATGAATCCACTAGTAAATCAAATTGCTATATCTTAGGTAAACATGAGGTTCAATGATTATCCCAGAATATCTGTTCAGAAAGACAGTCACATCATGCTATATATATATGCATAGCAAAATCAGACTGAGTCATTATCTCTGTGCAACCACATTCGAATACCCCTCTAAATGACGCCCTACTTGTAATGGCCATTTGATCTGCTCCGGCTAGCGAGCAATGAGACTCCGACATTACATCTAAATTTTGAGCACACACACACAAGTGTAGGAACGTTTGTCGGTTCCTTAAATTCTAACTCAGCCATTCTAATGGACTTTGACTTCATCTGTCTTTTGGCTGACATAATTAAGTTTAAACTTCTGGCAATTAAAGGCTTTTACCCAACACTTTGAAAAAATACAATTCAATGCAACAATTTACGTGATTACTAAGTAAAAAAAATAGCAACTTTGCTATAAATGAGATTCAGAAAGC
>JJRW01S0026404.1:16665-27369 GCA_001188405.1 Loxosceles reclusa
TTTCATCATTTTTTTTCCAATTAGTTGCCGTGAGGTACCTTGTCTTAGGAAAATCCAGATAAATTACGTCGACTATTTATTCATACAAAATCAATACAAAAATTAAGATCAAACACACTCAACAGAAGAAAAGAAGAGGGAAATAAACTAAACTTATATACAGATTCTTCATAAAAAATGTACATGCTAAGGAAATAACCAATACGTGATATTGTTTGCTGTAGTGAGGAACCGCACACGTGACGTTTGTCAACGTCAATGTACAGCTTTACATCTAGATTTATCTTACAGGGAAAATTTAAATCTAGCTAACGAAAAACGACTTGTCTAAGCACCGACACGTGAGAGATTCCTATTTTATCAGCTTATGATCGCTTACATGTTTTAAGCCTTAAACATATTAATATTTCTTTTCCAAATAGCTTCAAAGATAACACTAAAATCTCCTCCATATTGCAGTTCTTCGGCATTTTAACCAGGAATCGTGACGTAGGCAATCAAATGCATCTTTATGTTCATCACTGCGGATCTGTTGCTTTGTCTATAGTATTGATTTATGTGTCCGTAGTCTTGCTTCAGTTATAATTAGATTACAGTTGCAATGCGTATGGAAACCCTGCAAATTTTATATAGACGATAAACATATCACTCTCAAAGTTATTCTGGATTTCGATATAATGGTAATTTTCCTTATTCTGTCATTTAAATCATCTGTATTTCATTATAATGGAAATCCAGAGAAGGAGCATATACGCTCTGGGAATAATGACTGATCATCTGAACTAAATACATGACAGCTGCTTCCCAGACTACGTTGGCATTTCCCATGAACTTTGCTATTTCAACGACACGTTCTGATAAATGGTGTTCAGTTCAAACGTACCTGATCCAAAGACTCGCATCAGGTGGGAGAAACATGCAGTAATTTGTCACTTAATAACATTCGAGGAGCAAATTGCAGTGACCCATACTAACAAATATACGTTATGTGTGTGTGTGTGTTGTGCTGGGGGTTTTGATCTGGCAAATGTAGCTCTCCTGAGAAACTCAATGCCATGTTATACGTCGCTTTATTCAAAACGTTTCTCGAGCCTCCCGGCAAACTTGGAAACTATAATTGAGAATGAAATGCTGAGGCACTTCTACTTAACACAAGAAATCTAAACTGGTTATTTCTAAACTTTAATTTATTGAAAGATTGTATTAATGTTGCATGCAATTATTCCTTCTTAAGATAACTAAGTAATATTGTAGATTTATTAATTACGCAGTGAATGACCAGTTTATAACTTGATAGGACCTTTCGTTAGGCTTCAGTGAATCTATTTATTTGGCATTCCAACTTCCTCATGTTATCCTTGTTATGTTGCTACAATTGTTGATAATTGTTTTTTAATTTTTTTTAACAATTCTGTTGCATTCAAACAAGCAATTTAAAATGCGTAACTTACCAAATTTTCTTTTCTATGCATGAGGACTCACCGTCACTTCAAATTGGTGATTGAGATTAGCTTTCTACCGTTCTACCCTCAAATAGAATGTTTACATCAGTAGAAAAGTTGCTCTTGTTATACGCTAAGCTACGCAAAATGTCTATTTGAGACCTTTGTGTCGTAATTGTCCTAATTAGGACCTTTGTGTCGTAATTGTCCTAATTAGGACCTTTGTGTCATAATTGTCCTAATTAAGACATTTGTGTCGTAACCACGAATTTGTTTGATATCCATAATGTTTGTGCTACTGTGAGGTCTCATTGAGCTGGTAGTTCGAGATGTTAGTCACAGGCGGGGCGAAGGTGTCCCCGAATAAGCCGGTAGGGAGGTGTCCACATATGGCTGTCAGACACATATGTTTGCCTGGTCTTCGTGGTTTTATTACACTTTCCCCTCAGAGGCTTAACTTTCACTAAGTACGGAAAAGGAAGTGGCATCCCCCAGCTGCCTGAGCGAGATGCGTTACCGTTTAGTTCTCCATTAGTCCGCGTTTGTTTTGTTTCTGTATCGTTAATTTCTCTGGACCATTGCTTGCAGTTCAGTTTATTTGCCTTTGTTTGGATTTCGTTTATGTTCGCCATTTATATTTTGGTTTGTGTCTCACATTCACTTTTTTGTCTTTGCCTGTTTGTATGTGTTTTCGTTTTGTGTTTTCGTCTCATGTCTATCCTGTTTCCTTGAAAGGTTTGTCTTCACGTTAGCTGTACCCTACGTGTTAGAGGGCTCTATCTTCGCCCTCAGCATGACTGCAGGTTTGCCGTGTGCGACGACCCGTGTCACTGATAATGGGGATCCTGGTAATTGAGGCCGTGATGCATTCAATACATTGATTTGGCCCCGGCTTCAGCTTCAGACGCAATCCCGGATAGTCGCAAGGTCAGCGGGGGAAGGGTAGTACCTTCAGGCAAACTGAACGTTTGAATACGGTTTCATTAATCTTCTTGTCGGCCCATTCTTGATCGAGCTTTGATGTGTTTGCACACCCCTTGTTGGACTCAGTAACGGGTGAGGCCGCCGGGAGCGGAATTCGTTATCAATTTAATGTAGGTATTATATCTGAATCTTTTTAAAAGGTGTTTCAAAGAGACCTGGGACCGATTGTACTGGCGTTTATGATACAAATTTCCTATCTTTTCTTCTTATCCATGCCCTAGCTTCCTATCCCAACAACGTGTCACCATTTGTCATTGCTAAAACCATCCAGAGTGTCGCAGGAAACATTTTCTACTCAATTACCAATTGTTTACCGAACTTTCTGTCTCCGTTCTCCCCCACAGTGCACTTAATTCTTTATCTGTAGTTATATCAGAGGACAATCCCATACATATATTGGAAGAAGAAATACTGACAGAATTGTCGAATCAAGGTGTAACAGCCTTGTGTAGAATTAAATTTCAAGAGGCCAGACAACAGGTCGCTACAAAACATTTTAACATTCAACACACCTGTGACGGCTGGTTATTTGTGTTGTCCCGTTCGTTCCTCTACCCGCCAAACACACTTCGCTGTCTTAAATGCCAACATTTAGGTCCTGGCTAAACCTATTGCCGTGCAACATCTGCTAGTCTCCATTGTGGCGTCGACACTTTGAGAACTCATACTTTACACCTCCTGTGTGAACTGCCTTTATGACTATCCGTCATATTCGGAAACATGTCCGAAATGGAAGTGAGAGAAGGGAATCCAACAACTAAAGACTACGGACAACATCTCGAATATCGACGCTCGAAAACTTATCACTCCCGTTTGATATGGAGAAGATTTTCCTACATTGCTGCTGTCCGCTCCACAGCAACGACGAGTACTCACATAGGTCTCAGCTCTCCTCCGTCCGTCACTTTTACTTAACCTCCTGTAAAATAACAACCACAGCCTCTTGAGAGCCAACAGATCGAACCGAGTGCCCCAACCTGGTCTTTGGCATAGACATGTTCTCCAAAAGGCAACGATGGTTTTAAAGGTGTTCAGGTCAGAAAATAGGGTTTCTCAATGAAATTGAAACAAAATCTAGACAAAGGGCTGACTTTTCCATGACACTCTTATAATATCAATATTTGGGAGATACTGCTGTTGATGTCATGGAGATAGGTACACCTACTTCCCAAAAATCTGGAAAATGCTCAAAACGGGAGCAACACCAGCCTAAGCCACCACCAACTTTATGCATCTTACAGGAAAATTGTGGTATTCATGCAAACTTCGATGACACTAAACGGTTACTCCAGCCTGATCGAAATGTCTCCGGAAATGTTCTGCTATACAAAAGACATTCAGACGAGACGAACATTCGACTATACAGCAAACTCAGTAGTGTCAATGCCTCGTGGTGACGTGGCATTGTTTATTCTCCATCACGTTTCTTCAACTTCGGACTGCGTTACTGGCTGTCACCGTTCGCATGTGCTTACCTCCTGTTTTTACCTCCGAGTGATCATATTAGTTTCCTCGGCCTTTAATATCTTGTCGAGGAACCACAGTTTTTTGCTGCTTGGAGATTTCAATGGCCCTAGTCAGCATTTGGGCTGCACTGATGCTAACAGCAGGAATCGAGTGGTCGAGCGCTTGCTCACAAACCTAGGCGTATCCCTTTTGAACACACATGACTACTTTCACACTGTTACGCGATTTTCACTGCTCTTGACGTATCTTACTTAACCTCATCAAAATCACTTTTATGATCATAGTCAGTTATTTCCGAGCCACTCTGCAGTGAAGATTTTCCTATGTTATTGAACAATCCACCACTGTGGCCTGCAATACAACCCACGTGCCTCGGTGGGAAATCTCTTCTGTTAACTGGGAGCACTTTGCGACACTAGTCAACCTAACGGTAGATAGGTGGAACTCGCACTATCGATGAAGCAGCGACTGCAATTACATCTTGCATTCTCCAAACAGGAAAGTCGTCCGTGCGTTGTACTTGAACACGCTCACTGAAATCCTATAAACCATGGTGGAACCACGACTGCACTGTAGCTTGCATAGCGCAAAATAAAGCATCGGACATTTTGCCGTTAGCCAACCTCATGTAACATGAAGCGATTTCAGAGGGCGCGAGCAAACGCTCGACGTGTTGGACGTCGCAGCAGGTTTGAGTCGTGGCAAAGTTACGTATCCACTGTCACGTTCTCTACTAGTTCGAAGGTAATTTGGGACAACATCCGACAAGTCTATGGCCGATAAACGTCCCACACTATATAATGTATCAACACGGATGTGGAACCGTGTCTGATCGTATCACTATAGATGATGTTTTTGGCATAATCGTATCCTTGGTTTCCAGCTGCGCAAATTTCAGTGCCTCATTTTGGACAGTAAAATCTCTTGCTAAGAGCTCTCATTCATGTTTTAAACCCTTTACACTGGAAGGATACAACTGTCCATCCCGATTCTGGGTCTCCAATCCACTTTCACTTGCTCTCGTAACTCGTGGTCCTGATGATGTCCACATTGCGATTCTTCGTCTCTTACCAATCAGTTCTCTCCAAATTTTGTTATGATTGTTTAACCATATTTGTTTTGAACACGAATTTCGATCTTTGTGATCACGTGCTTTATTCTCCCATTTCCAAAACGTACTAAAATTCCCTGGTTACCTTCCTATTAACACGATTGATCTCACTACTAGTAGTATCTGCAAGCTTTTGGAACGGATAGTGAATTCTCGTCCATTTAATTTCCTTGAAATATATGGTCAACTATATCCATACGAAAGCGGTTTCAGGCGACTTATTTGTACTATCTAGGGTGTACTCCTTCTCACCCTGGATGCAACTGTCCGGGAGGAATTTGTGCGACGTGCACATCTGGTGTTGATTTGTTACGAATTACACAAAGAATATGACCGGACATGGTGCTACGGCATCTTCCGAGATTTTCATTCCGAGTGACTTCGAAGGAATTAGACTATCTTTATTAGAAACTTTCTGTTATCTTGTACTATCTAGATCCGCGGAGGTGCTACGCTATCACTATGCTTTTCACAGGAATAAGGCGTTCCCCAGGGTGCTATTTTAAACGCAGCTCTTTATGTAATTAAGCTGAATGGCATTTTATTACAACTTCCTCCTGACATTCAATACTTCTGGAACGCTGATAGCTTCAGATGTCATACAGCTCTGGAGTATATGATTCCTTAAACGTCGACTGCACCTATAGCTCAACAGAATACTGCGCCGGGTAGATGACAACGTGTTTCGACTGCCTGTAGAGAAAGCAGTCTGTGTCCACTTCTGCCACAGACGTGCCTTACATTCTGATCTGATTTCACTTTTTACGATTGTTGTTTTTACGATCACTGCAGTCATTCTCGTTTTTCAGGAACCAGTTTCCTCGATCTTACCTTCGACCGCTCTCACTTTTTCTGCCCATATAACTGAATTGAAAGTGCGGTGTACGGAGGCGTCACACATAACGAACGTTTGGTTATCTACATTTTTGAGGAGCTGAACGTACTTCCCTCCTACGCCGTTATCGATCACTCAGTAGCTAAAAGATTGATGACGGTTGCGCTGTTTACTGATCAGTGCTTCCAGCTCGTCTTAAATCGCTAAATTCGGCACATCACCAGGCCCTTCGTTTGTGCACCGGTGCTTTCCGAACTTCTCTTCAGAGTTTGTACGTGGCAGGAAATGCAGCACCGTTTACACTGCGTCGTTGGGAGATGTGCTTGCAGTATCATTTATGTCGTAGTATTAACGTGCCCAGGGTCTCTAGCCTGGTAGCTTCCAACATCTGCATGGGCATCTCCTTTGCGCACGATCTTCATGTGTCCTAAGCTTTTAAAT
This sequence comes from Loxosceles reclusa, assembly GCA_001188405.1. Taxonomy (NCBI): domain Eukaryota; kingdom Metazoa; phylum Arthropoda; class Arachnida; order Araneae; family Sicariidae; genus Loxosceles; species Loxosceles reclusa. Next base: position 22,946 of record JJRW01S0026404.1, read on the forward strand.
ACCTATGCAGTCAACTCTGGGTGTTGTGTCTGTGCCACTATGGGAACGAATTCTTACTCATGTGTGTCTCCATCTTAGCATGTATCCGACGTGTAATACTCCTTCCATTCAGTATGTCCAAAAATTCCTGTAGCACCATGCCGCATTTACTGATCATATCGACATCTTCATCGATAAGTCGGAGTCCGAAGTTTACGTTGACTCAACTATGATTTGCTGTGACTTGACACTAACAGATAGTCTTCGTGATGAGACATCAATTTTCACTCCTGAACCGAATCAATCATACTTGCACTCGAACGCATTTTCAGCGTTCTTCCCGCTAATGAACAATTATTTATTTTTGCAGTACTTTCCAGGATCTTACTTCCTTGTTGTTGACAACACATCTTGTGTTATCTCACTTGCATACCATCTTGACTACTCTCCTTAGCGATGAGTTCGATATCTGCTTTGGATGAATTACATGCCACGTTGGAATTTGTGGTAACGAGTCAGCTGACCGTGCTGCTTCTTTTAACTGCTTCTTCTGCCGGCCGTCCGCAGATTCCCGTTCAGTTTACCGACTGAAACCTGTTATTCATGACCGTCTTTGCACTGGATGGCACCGTTTCCGGGACAACGAGCCAGTTTATAAGTTGCATGCAGTTAACCTGATTCTGGGTGTCTGGCCTTGCGGCCCTTCACCCCGGGAGGGTGTAATACTGACGCCCATCCACCTTCGATATTTTATTCCTTCCTGGAATACCTTTGCGAGACGTAGACCAACCTTCATGTTCTCATTGACATTAAGTATTCATCATATTTTAGTTCACTGTCCTGCTTTGAAACAACTTCGTTTCACCAATTTTAGATTTCATGTTTTAACTCTTGCTGATATTTTATGCCCATCATATGATTTTGTGTTTTTGAGGTGCTTCTTTTTTCATTCATTTGTATCATGAGATTTGATGTTTCGTTTGCGTCATGCCTTTAACGTATATCTAGCATATATTTTAGTGTTTGGTAAATTTTACTTTGTTTTCCCTGTTGTGTGCTTGTTTTGACACCTGTTTTATGTTTTTCATTCCATGTTCCAGTAGTCAATTTCAATCAATTCCGTTTACTTAGTCTATGTGTTTTGCACAGCTTGGCATTTCAAGGTTCTTGTGCCGAGGAATTTTACAACTAAATTGGTGTAATTGAAAGTGGTCACACACAGCGCAACCCCACGATCAGTGTCCTCAGAAAGTATTCGAATGCGAAGTGCATTCGAAGAGCAATAAAATATCTGCTCGTGACGGAATTTGTGACACCCCCCCCCCCTCTACGGGCGGACGTGATGCAAATCTGTGGCTGGAGCTTAATAATTTTAAGGTTGAGGCAAAAGGCGTAAATACTTCCCACTTTTCGGAGCCACTGATATGCTTGTTAAGAGAATGGCTACTCTTTTCCCAATCTACATTTCAACAGTCGCAAGTGTCTTTCCACAGGTTAGAGACCTCCAAAGAGAATTTTTCGTTTTGTATGTTTCTTCAGTTTTTAAAAGTACCCTCCACTCATATATTTGGCTTTCTTCTTCACTTGCAAGCATATTGTGGTAAGATTATAAGGAAGCATTTTTACACTTGGGGTACAAACTTTATTTTCGATTTCCATGTGATAAGGAACATCTACCCATCAACTTTCTAGCGGCACTGATGGTTAACTGGATTGTGTAAGAACGGGTGGTCTTTTGTTTACTGTTGACTGCAGCAGTACTGTTTTTCTACCTTGAAAATCGAATGTACATTTGGATACGTATTTGTACTTATCTCCACATTTATCTGTATTTATAATCAAGCAAAGAGCGTAATTTTTTTCGAACGTTTTCCTCTACGTCATGCCAAAATATTTCTTTGATAGGCTGAAGAGATTCCTGTGGAAATGCGTCCTTTCTGGTCACAATGTGGGTCACTTTGCTGCTTTTGACTTTCTAATCCCACTTACAATAGGATATAAATATATTTAATATACTTTGAAATGTTTTGAAGCTGAATAACCTTCTTCACGTCTCATTGCAGGGTCTTTCTCATGCACAGTGACTCTGAATTTTCGACTGTGCTTCACAAATTCAGATCACATATAAAAGTGATTTCCCTTCTGCTTTCGGAACTCAGTGCCGATTTTCTCCAATTACTCTCACCAACGCGTAGTCATGTAGCTTGTTACTTTCCTCGACTGAAGCAATATATTTCTCTTAGCATTACCGTATGTCTCCCTTTCGTTTTCATTGCTTCCCGAGAAGCACCTAGAACTTCCATTCGTTGTTTTTTCGTAGAAGCTAATATTCAAGATCTTCTAGTTCGTTCTGTCCTGCTTCTTTTCTTTTCTTTTTTTTTGCTGCAGAATTGTTCAGTCCGTTTTCAATGAAACTTTAACAGAGTACGAGATTCGCCGACTGATATGCTCATTGTAGTCCTCTACCAATCGGCGAGTCCTCAAAATAGAACATTAGATGATCACGATCGCGTTACATCCTGATTTCATGCCAACTGGATCATTAAAACTAGATTTGATTTTGTAAGTCAGGAGGAAGGGTTACTTCCCCTAAACTAGAGCGTGCGAAGCCCGAACCACGAGGAGTGCTATAATTAGCCATAGTTTAGCGCTTACTACCCCACTAGTAGCGTACTATCCCACTAGACCCTGCGAACGCCCTCGTTTCATTGGGTATGCCAGACAAGTAGTTGGCTCCTGTTATTTACACATTAACCACCGCGTTGTATCTTTGCATTACCACTCTCCATTAAGTAGCACTTTTCACCACAGTTCTTTAGTTGTTTCGCATACATTGCACGGTATGTAGAAAACGGGGCAACTGATGTGTAGTTCCATCGACTTTATTAATTCTCATAATAAAAGTTAACAATGTTTTACCGTCTTGTCTAACCAAATGTCTATCGTTGATTGTGACAAGAGTAACACTCTTGTCACAATCAAGGACAGACATTTGATGCACTTCCCTGGTTAATGGCAAGTTCTTTGTGAACTAAACTTATGGATGAAGAATTTTTTTGGCAGTAGTAAAGCATGCATGCTGTGCTAGTGTCTCCATTAATGACTGTAATATGCTCACTTTATTTCGTGGGTGCTGCTGCCTGTATTATCGCCAGAGTATAGAATCCACTTCTGTGTCAAGCTGTATTCTTGATTCGTAACTTGTGAGGTTCCCCACAAATATTAATAATGCGGTCGAGCAGTGGTCGGCGTAGTTTAAAATTAGTAAACCGATCGTTCCAGAACTGACAGATCCGAAGTTGAAATCTGGGCGTCGACAAGGATCGGTTGTTTCATTAAATAATCTTTCTATTCGACGATAGGATAGGTATTCCTGTTTGTATCTACCATTTAAGGTTAGCATCCTCTAATGAAGCTTTGGTGAAGAGTAATTTTTGCAAGTGCGTTTCGTCCATTCCCCATTAGCTTACGAAAAGCATTTGTTCTTTTCTTCTGTTCGATCACAGATATTTGGGTTAGTGTCTCATCGACCAGCAAGATAACATTACTTTATTTTATTATACTGATTATGTCATGTTTTAGTGACTGTTACTAACAAGTGTACACTTGGTAGTTTAGGAAGAGGACCCGTGGGCTGTGAAAAAAGTGTAGTTATTTCGGTCGTTCATGCATTTTTCGGCGCAGACATGTATGGAAAGCGATTGGAGATGCTTTCTGTCCCTCCTTGTACGTCTCAGGCTAGTGTTCCATCAAATTTAGCATCAACACGAATATTTCACGGTGTGCACAGCTCCTCGTCATATTCATCACATGGCATTGCCCAGTGCACATCAGAGGCCTTACTCATAAATTTGGGGAATGAAATATATGATACAACTGCAGCAACGAAGATGGAAATTTTGTTCCTGATGCATCGCTCACAAGAAAACGAAGAAAAGTTCTTTTCTTTACAATTTAGTGACTTTTGAAATTCTCACTTTATATTCCTTATTCGCTCAGGTGAGTTCCTATTTCGTTTTGATATGTATTATCTCCAATTCTAACAATCTGATCTCTACAGTTTTTTTGTATAAACTCGAATTTTATTTCCCTTTCTAGCGATACTACTCACGACCTCCTACTCTTCCACAGAAATCAAGATTTTATTTATAAGAACTCGTCATCAGTACGATCAATCCCTACCAAACTACCACCAGCCATTATTGATCTCTACCATCATCGCAATGCTACTTAGCCTCAAAAATCCATAAGACTTCACTATCTACCTTCCCATCCACCGTGTAAGGTTCTTCCTATAAAAGCCTTCAATAATAAGTTACCTAGATACCCGTTGGCGCAGCCTAATTGGAACAGTAGACATCGTGGAGCTGACAGAACCGTAGTTCGAGTGCCGTCGCCGAAAAAGGGAGTTTGTTTTTACAAATGCCTGTCGATTAATAATACGA
>JJRW01S0026498.1:28597-38598 GCA_001188405.1 Loxosceles reclusa
CAAACTCTGAGCAAAAAGGAAGACAAAATATACTCTTATAAACTGAAATCATACACGCGTTAAAGAACAAATCTATCCAATTAAATAATTTCATTATTACTTCCTCCGCATATTTACACCAACATATTCGTGTTATATATTCAGGACGAAGCATCTTACAAAAGCTATTCATATCCACATGTCTAGAGTTGTATTAGTTATGGCGAGTGACTGAAAACTATGGGAGATATGCTACAACGCGTCACAATAGATAGAGGGAATTGCTTCTCTCTCTTAACACTATTGTCACGCTATTCTAAAACATTGACAAACAGACAACGAGAATGTCAGGTTGCCAGTATGCTTAGTGATAAACTATAACCTATATTCTACGAATTTTGTTGCATTATAATTAATGAGTTAAAATATTTGTGGTACGAAAGAGTTTTAGTTTTGAAATTGCTCACATACTTCAGAAAATGAAGTTTCGAGGGAATCGAGACTCGTGCTGCACTGATTTGACTAGACGGCGATAGAATAAAACCCCACAATAGTCTGACATTTTTTCGTGAGTGTAGCAATACTGCCCGAGTCCTTCCAGACCTAGCCCTACCGACCTCAGGAGTTCATCTTGGTGAGTAACGGGGAGCGACGTAGCGTTCCCAAAGTTCCGAGACATTTAGTTTACGGATTGACCTTGTGTTTGTTTGACAGAGCATAGCCTCTATAGGCTCTTGTGCCATCAAATTTAAAATAACCAACCAACCGACCTAGGCCTTTCGCGTAAAGAAGGGATGTTGGAATGGAATATGGTCCCTTGTCACTTCAAACACATGGATAAAATCATGGCAAATACTTGGCAGTGAAATACAATTTTGCTTGGCCTACTTCGTCTGGGGGTATTATCATTTCTTTTTTCACATCATATAGTTTTCTTAAGGAAATGACATACATATTTTACAGTCGGATAGTGTTTAAAAAGCAACATATTCTATTTGTTAATAAGCAGGTTGGCAACCAATCTACTGTAGTGACTGATTATTGCTTACTAGCATTTCTGAGAATTTTCAAAATTATCTCCTGGTTTGTTTAACCCTCAGGAGTTTGTCATTTTTCGTGAGTACGGAGAGTGACATGGCGTCTCCGAGGTGCCCAAGCCATTTAGTGTTTCGTATTTACCTTGTGTTTGGCACAACATGACCTTCATAATTTCTCGAGCCATTATATTCTTAATACCAACTACCAATCGAAACACATACGGCTGGTTGTTGGTTAATAAGAATTTAATAGCACAAGTATATATACCTGTAAGGTCATGCTGTGCGAAACACAAAATGGTTTGTGTACCTCTTTTATATCACGTCACTTTCCTTATAACCCTAAAAGATGAGCCCCTGCGAGAATGTCGCTTGTCTTTTTTTTTAGTGTGTCAAGAACCTATTAATACGATCACGCTGTGGCAGACAGTAGATGAACATGAACAAGGTGAAAACAAACATACACTTTATGCCTACCGGGACTTGAAACTGACCTCCTCAACACAGTAGCCCGTCACCGGTGCCACTCGAGTGGCACCCCTCAGGGGTAGCACAAACGATATGTTATACGATATTGAATTAATTAACAAGTATTGCTTACAGTTGGTAATTTTGTGAAGACGCTTTTCATCAGATAGTTTTTGGTTGGTTGATTGAACTTTAATGGAAAACGGTTGGTTAGTTACGTGAAGTTTAATGGTACAAAAACCAGTAAAGGTCATATTGTGTCAAACACCAGGTGATCACGGAACACTATACGGTTCGGGCACGACACGTCACTCCCTGTACTCGACAGAAAATGGGGCCCTGAGGGATAATTGAGTAGGAGTCGGCGGCTTAGGATCGTGTTTTGCTCCATTTCTTTAATACAACGTTTTTAGATTTGAAGGGATGAAGTGTATCGATGTTCCCGTCATCTTCTGCAACGTAGTTCAAGGTAATAGCAATGACAGGCCATCAGAAATGACTCCCTTTTCTATATTTGGTGTCAATTTATTTGGCAATCTCTTTGTTTCTTCTGGTTTATAGAGTTTGTCGAATTTAACTGAAGGGTGAAGTTTGAACTGATATACTTGGTTCGTATTTTGGTTTTAAACATCGAGATACTGACATTCCTGAGAGGTTTGGGTGATATAGACTCTACCGAAAAGCTGATTGGATTTGGAGGGTGTATACTTCGTTGAGTCTGTGGGTTTTAAATGCTGCATGTCTGAGGAGTTTGGGTGAATGTCTGTAGCGGAAGAGGGAAAACTGATACCTGCCTGTATATTTATTGACACTTTGGAGGAGACAGCAGCAGAGTAAGAAACTCAATTTTGGTAAGACTGTGGCGACAAGTTTTTCAAGCTTCGATGTATGAAATTTCTTTTTTGTATTCAGCTGTAGAATATTTTTTTCTTCTTTCCATTTTGGGAAGGATCGAGAATAAGCTGGGTGATCACTAGTTGACACAAGAGTTGACACTATCTCCAGTTGACACAAGAAACTGGAGAAGAACATTGAGAATCTTCGTGGACAGCAACACCACATGAGGAACATTTTGGTGTGCCAAGGTGTGTTTGATCGTCACCAAAGCGCTGACACTTAAAACATGGTGAACGATTTGGTAGGTGCGGTCGTACGGGACATAAAATATAACGGGTTGTTATTTCTTGGTGTAAAGTTGGTGTGTTTATAGTTGAAATAAAGTGTTTTGTTCATATCTGTTGTCCATTTTTACGATATGTGATTCACCTCACGGCTGTTACACCCTAGCAAAGAGCTCAGACAGTATTTTGTTTTCGGAAGCATGCTCTGAAGTTGTCCTTGGGTATAATCCCACGATAAGAATTCAGTGTATTGTGGGAAAACCGTTTATTGGTTGGGTGGTTTGTTATTTGAAGTTTATAAGGGCATGTAAAGACCATGTTGTGCCAAAAACAAGGTGATCACGGAACACTATATGGCTTTCGCACCTTGAGGATATCACGCTACTCCCCGTACTCACTAAAAGATGAGTTCCATTTAGTAATGAATATTTCGTCACGATAATATTTTGTAGATGCTCACATGTATGTATATGTAGTTCTAAAAATTCTTAATTTTTGGTATCATGGATGTGATTAAATTTCCATTTCTGGGCAGAGTTATGCAAAAAAAAAGTTAAGTGCTGTGAATTACTTTTAAATTATGAAAAGTTTGGAACAGTTAATTTTTGTAAAGAGGCGGTTCGCCTCGTTTCAAAAATTGATATAGAAACGAATCTGCGAAATCAAAACTTTTAAGAACATAAGCAATTAATAAGTTGTTGCTAGTGACGGTGCGTATTAATACGGTATTAATACAGCGAAAAATTAAATGTAGGTATAAAAAAATGTTAGTGCACTATTGAAGCTGTTCGAGCTAGAATCATTATCTTAATTTGATGATGTTTTAGGATCATGATGTTTTTGCAGTAACTCCAGTGGAAACAAGCAAGCTTAATCTCATATACATATATACATGCATATTATATATATCATCATCATCATCATCATCAGCCTTTATCAATCCACTGCAGGATGAAGGCCTCTTCAAGATTTTTCCAACATTTGCGGTCCACAGCCCTCTTTTTACAAACTACTCCAGCAAATTTGGTAATCTCGTCCACCCATCTCGTATGTGGTCGCTTTTTAGGACGTTTCTGATTCTTTGGCAGCCAGTCATTGAACTTGTACCGTCCATCTATTATCATGCCTTCTAATGATGTGTCCAGCCCACTTCCATTTCAGTTTCTTGATGTACGTTATTATGTCATAGATTCTGGTCTGTTGTCTCACCCAAGTATTTCTCTTCCGATCTCTTCTTGTAATACCCACCATACACCTTTCCATACTTCCTTGTGTAGTCCGCAGTTTCTGAATTGCCTTTGCAGTTAATGTCCATGTTTCACAGCCATACGTCAGAACAGGAAGCACACACTGGTTGAAAACTTTTCTTTTCAAACACAATGGCATATTTCCTTTAAATATTATACTGTTTCTTCCGAAAGTTCTCTATCCAAGCTTCACTCTACGATTAATTTCTTCCATAATGCTTCCATCCATAGTCATATCCATCATCATCCATCATCCATAGGCCATATATATATATACTCGTTTTTTTTTAGGAAAACTTTTCTTCTTCGTGTCTGAGTTAAAAGCTCACACAGAATGTACTAGAAATGCTAGTTCTTTTTGTGTCATGATAGCCATCTTAAACACCAGTTCTGACACTATAAAATGTCTCCCGCTAAAAGAGACCCGCCGATCGTGACGTCAAGCATCATTGACTCATTGAGGCATAACATGCCGAAGCATAATGTGAAGACGTCATACATCTCTGGAACCTGACGAATCAGTGGTGAGTTTGTTGGTTTATTGGAATCGAATGGCACAAGAACCTGTAAAGGTCCATTACTATTAAAAGCTAAATACGAGGTAAGTACGAAGCACCTCGAGGACGTCACGTCACTCTCCGTACTCACCAGAGAAGTAAGCCCCTGAGGGGCGGAGTTTGACGTCACGACAGGCGGGTCGCCGTTAGAGGAAGACACTTTGGAGTGTCAGACTCGAAATTCAAGATTGTCATAATGACACAACCAGAACAAACAGTACCTTCTGCGAAAGCTTTTGACGCAAGCAAAAACCATGAAAAAACGCTTTCCTGGCATTCAAGACGTTCATGGTATTATGGACATAGAAAATCAGGAAAGTGGAACTCCATTGTCTTTCGTATAATAAAGTTTCTTAGATTTTATATTTATTATCAGTTTTTATGCTAATCATAACGGCTCTCGTTTATTGTAGGCCATATACCTCATAACCAGAGCAGTGTAGGCATCAATTACAACGAAAGCTGCGTAAATGCCATTGCGTCGTTCGAAAGAGAACAATTAGCCGAACACGCTTTCGGGAACCAAGCATGCAGCAGCGGCGCTCACCAATGCGACCAATACTGTTTGGCCAGCAGTTCGAGTAGTCAAAACAGTTCGGTGAAAAGCGAGATGGACCAAACATGTTGTCCCAGTAACACAAGTTATCAAAACTCTTCAGTTTCCAGTGGGGAAGACAAAACTCGTTTGGATAAGCAACAGCAAGTCCAGTGTTCCTGTGGACGGTGGCTGAAAACCGAAACCAACAACATTCGAAGACACGAGGAAGAGGATACAACTAGCAGTAATCAAAACGACTCCGTAAAAAACGAGATAAACGAAACCTGCACTTTCTGCAACATCGGATATGAAAACCCTTCGGTCAGCAGCGGTTGTGACAAAACTTGCCCGCAACAGAATGTCCAGCGTTCCCCTCGCTGCCGGTTGGAGACACAAACTAACAACTTTCAAAGAAGTGAGGCAGAAGCCACAACCGGCCATATCAACTGCAAACCCAACTGCTCACTGTGCACCGCTGGCTGCAGATGTGCCTCTGTACAAAGCAACATTTCTATGACAAACGAAAATTGAATAAGAAAGAAAGAGTAAATATCCAGGTGTTCAGCGAAACAACAAACCTGAGCATTTTTATATGATCGAGGAAATTCAGAATCAAGTGACCAGTGTGACAGCAGTTGTAAAATTTACTTTGTTAACTGAAACTTACGTGAGCGACAATATTTGGAATTAAACAAGCAGTAATCAAAAAATTTTATTTTTACTTTCCGTTCCCTAGAAAAATAAATTTTGCTGCTAAATGTGGTTTACAGAAAACTGTTTTACGAAAAGTGTTAACAGTTAACTGTGGAAAAGAAAAGGTCATCATTTGTCATATCTGGCGATCTTGTAATGAGAGACATCACAAAATTCCCAAATGTGACTAATGATTATTATTGTAGGAGAAATTTAGAATAATGGGGTTTGTGTCTTCCAAAAGGTAGTAATAAGACTTTAAGTCCATATACTGCAGTACTTATGTTTTTCAACATAAAAAATGTACGAAAAACGAACGAAAGAACAAAACTAATCGCATTAATGCTAACGCTATAACTAAATGAATATGATGCAAAGGAAATTAACAAGGAAAAGGGAAATTTCACTTAATATTTATTTCCCTGGGATAATATTTAGATATTTAGAAATAAGCCATTTTGCTGCCATATTTATCTATTTAGTATAAATATATTTGAGTGTTCAAACGTGCGTAAGATGCAGTGCGAACATATGGAAGTGGTCTTCTAGGGGACCAGACCCAGTCTGAGAAGCGTTAGTAGCTGTTGACGAAATATGCTTTTCTATCAGTCTCACAAAAGAATCCGCTATTGTGGATGATGCAAAGATTATGCGGATTGTAAATAATGAAGCCGATGCTCGGAACTCCTAAAAGATATAAACAGACGGAATTGTCCGTCTGATATGTAGAGTGATTCATTTCGATAATTGAAATAAGGGAAAAAAATTACCTGTCAATAAGAGGAAAAGGACTTCTGGTAGTGGAATTTATGAAACACTTGGGCGTTTCAGAGACTAAACGGTCTTAAATTTGGAAATCAGTAAATTGCAGCTGAAAAAAAAGGTAACAAGACGATAACGGTTTTTGAAACGCCATCTTACAAGTAAGATATAGGGTTTTCGAAAAGGGGCTTTTGAAAAGTTTGATATTAAATGTTTGAAAAGTCAACTTTACTCCTCGCAAGTGTGAGAAGTTGTTATAATGTATAGAACGCCAAATGCGTCCCCATCTAGAACATGCTGTTAAATTTTGGTCACTCCAATAAGACATAGATTGCTTGGAGATGGTTTAAAGAACAGATACAAAATTCATCAAGGTGTTATTTATCTCAAATTACGTTGACAGGTGGAACGGAATTGAAACATTTTAGCCTGTAAAAAAGGAGGTCTTAGAGGCGATATAACCCTTTGTGGTCCTATTAAGTTTGTACATAGGTGTCATGCTGGTCGAAGAAGCTAAAACACCTAATTACACTTAACAACATTTTGTAAAATATTATTGCGAATTCTACGTATCTTCGAAGCTTGTCAACTTAATATAAGATCAGCATGGTTCTTCGCTGTGGTGGCTGAGAGCAGACATACTACTGGAAGGGTAAAAGAGATTTGGTACACTGAGAGTATCCAGACATGCAACTGCAAAGAGTTAAAGCAAATTACAAAATCTGAAATGGGTTTATCGTAGTTGGTAATGACTGCTTTGAGAAACACCACTGTGGCTGTGGGATCATGAAAGGAAATGGTGTTAAGCTAATTAGCGAAAAGTCTGGGTTCCAATTGAGGCGAGATTTAATATAATAGGGTTGAAAATAACTGAAATTGTCTATTGGAGAAAGGGTTTCAAGCAAAGACAGCTATGAGGCTTAAGAGATGAGCAGTATTGTGTCTGACCACTACTTAGGTTAAGTTTTCCATAACTGAGAATTACATTTGCCTTTGTGTCTGTTTATAGAAGTTTATATCAACAGAAAATTGTTGAAACTGTTCTATCCCATTGCAAATATTTATTATATATATGTTTATATTTTCTCGCGCGTTTTTTATTCATGTTTAGTAGTATTTTTTCAAAGAGTGAACTCTGTTTCGTAATTAAAGTAGTATTTTCTGGACGAAGGAACTTTGTGTTCCGTAATTTCGATTCATCTGATTATGACTGGGAGTCATATTTGCCTCTTTTATTACTGTTAATTTGTTACAAATGAGGGTGCATCTGTTAGTGTATATTTCTCTTTGTAAATAAATCCAGGATACACTTACACCCTAGTTTTATATTGTGATGTATCGATATGTCATGCTATATGTTTCTATGTCTTTCTAATCTCTTTCTGTCTGTCTTTTAGTGTAGGTTTCAACATGTTTAATCGAATATTTCTGATGATGGAACTCTGTTCGGTGGCATATATACGCTACCCGAACAGACAAAATGCAACACTAGGACGGTTTTGTCGTATTAGTATGCTAAATGTAAAGAACAGTAGCTGAATAATTTATGCTGATGATAACGTATTGTCACGAAGATATTGATTTGTCACCGACTTCATGTTAGACGGGCCTCTCAGGGGGTTCCCCTTCAGAGTATGTACTCAGAGTGACGTGACGTCCTAGAGGTACCATTTAGTGTTTCGTACATGTCTTATGTTTGACACATGGTCTTCATAGGCCCTTGCGTCCTTACGTTTCCGTTAACTAATCATTATATTAGACATGTGTTTCTGTTGTGTCTCCTGCTGAGACAGTTATTCACTTCATTCAATGGAATGGAGGTTCTGCAGAAGTAGAAGCTGGTCAATCACAGAGGATGTTAATGCGTTCCACTGAAGTGCCACAAAGTGTAATTTCGCAATTGTGGAATTGACGTCAGGAGACTGGAAATGTACAACGACGGCCTGGTCAATGTCGTTCACGTGCTACTACGTCCTCTGACGATCGTTATCTTTTGCTGACTGCCAGTCGCAATGGAGAACACATCGCAACACAGATCCACCGACATTTTATACAAGCTACAGGATATAGAATTTTAAATCAAGATGTCGGAAATCGTTTTCACGGAGGTGGACTTTATGCACGTAGGCTAATTATCTGTGTACCTTTAATCGCTCACAACACCGTACAGCCAGGGGAAGCTGGGCTAGGAACATCGTGACTAGAAACTTCAGGAGCCCCGTTCTCTTTTCTGATGTTTTACGATTCACCTTGTAGTCCGATAATCGGGGTATTCTCATCTGGAGTGGACGTGGCATATGAAGTACCCCCATCATTTATAGATTATCGTGTTGGTGTTTGACTCTGTTCGTGTGACACAAGTGTCTTTAAGTTTGCAACCGCCTAACTCAGTATTTTGAGCACTTTGCTCCAACATGATATCAAAAGAAATTGACTGTTTAATCTCACAGTCATTAAATAAAGCTTCAGTAGCTTTTCGAGATTTTGTCGAACATGTACGTTTCGACATTACGAATGATCTTTGTAATACCAATTCTAATTTAACATATAATGCACTTCAATTTCTAAATTCCCGTAGCTTCAAAAACCCAATATATACACAGTTCCAAAAATATACTAATTTAACGCCAGTTAAATTAAGATTGAACCAATTAAAGTTTAAACAAACTTTGTTTATTTAAAACATAAAACGAGCTAATTACAAAAATTATAATTTAACTTAGTGCAGACTGGCCCGTAAGTTTTCGAGACACTATCTCATAAGCAATTCAATATATACGCTAAAGATTCAATGTATGCAATAATTCAAATTACGCAATAAGCCTACTAAAACTAAAGGCTTATTAAACATACACAAAAAATATAACACTCATCTGATCCTTTTGAGTTGACCAAATGTGGCTGTGTATAAATACTTTATTTTTATACACCTAATTTAAGTGTATTCTTTAAATTTTAACCTTCTCGTTTCTTTTGCCGAATACGAAAGTTTGGTTCGTTTACGTAAGCTCACTGTGGAGCTTTTACTGACTTCTAAGTTTAATTGAAGGATTTCTACCTTCGTAATCAAGTTAACGGACAGTAATTTGTCTGTTCGTGGAATTTAATTTCAACTGGAATATAATCGCTGTCCACAAGTGTCTCGATTGACCAGCGGTTGGGAACCCAAGAAAAAGGCTTCGCAACTGGGTTTGCTGGTGTTTTTATGAGCTCGCTTACGCCACGTAACTTCGTGATGTTTTCCTGATCTGCATTTTTGTTCAGGTGGTGATAGAATCGAAGAAGATTAGTACCGTAGTTTCGCGTTTGCGCCGCATGTTAGTCTCGTAGTTAGAAAGGGAAATGAATTAGTACATTACAAGATAGAAAAACAGTCGCAATGTGTGTGTGTGTGTGTTGTGGAGGGTGGATTGTTAGTATGGGCGGGCATACGTATAAGTGAGGAAACGGACTTATACTTCAACATACATACATAGAGACTTCTGGGTTAGAGTGCCGCGTCAATTGGAGTTCTTGGTTCCAAGGTTTCGACGTGATTGCACACATCTTCTTCAGGGAACTGAAGCTGAAAAAAATCTTTTTTTTTTCAGCTTCAGTTC
>JJRW01S0026529.1:27589-37928 GCA_001188405.1 Loxosceles reclusa
ATTTATTCAAAGTTATTAACGTTGAATTTGATTATTTATTGCGGTGGGTAAAACCATCTTGATATTGACTTGGAATACATCGAAATTATGTCTGCCAAACGCTCGTGCAAAGCGAAGTCAGTTTGAGCTGCAGAATCTTTATTTTCCGAACACGAAGATGTCAGACTTAAACTTCAGACGTGATGCCCGAGTATCATGCACAATTAGCCGGTGCTTCAAACCAGTGCATTACATGTCTGCTAAATGCTCGTGTGAATCGAAATCCATTCGAGCAGTAGAATCTTTATTTACTGACTATAAGAGTGATCAGAAATTTACTTTACATGTAAACCCTGTTGTCTCTCATGCTTATTCTGCCGGTGCTTCACAATAGGGCATTACACGCCTTGGGAGACGAAAGAGTAATATTCCTCAAGCCCACTTCAACAATTTACTGGAGAGTATGCATAACAGATGACAAACGTACCTTAGGTCCAAAGAGGTCACACATTCTACTAAGGTACTGATATCCGTCATCATTCTGGCGGGAAAGAACACTTCCCTTGATTGGTCGAAATCACTCAAACGAGCATTTTGTTTTATTTCTTTTCTTATATCGGTTTTCCATGAGATGACATGTGTATCATTTTCATCAATGAAGTGTGACGAATACTTCTACTTAGATTTGTTGTAAGTTTCATTTTTTTAATCAAGGTCTATTACTAATTATTCCGAAAAAGTCTCTATTCCGTAGCAATTGCCAAGCAGTGTAATTCACACATCTCTGAAAATATCCTCACAACAGATGTCCAACTAGTTAATACATCAATAAATCCAATATCATAACACATTATATTGATTTCTAAAACACTTTCCATTAAATAGAACAAAGCAACTGTATCTTGGGGAAAAGTTCAACACATTACTTGGCATCCATCTAAAACTTCGCAAACCGCAAAACGAAGTATTATTTAATTCCACATTCATCTCTTGCTAACCAAACTTCTACTAAATGCACGGACAATGATTCCTTCCGCTTAGCAGCTGTCAAAAGCAATGTGTAGTTCGTCACATCTGCTCAACAACGCGAAAACGGCTACATGATTTCTCCAAGATCAGCTCACTTAGATTGAGAAAATTAAACTCTGTTTCTGACCTCAGAAGTCGAACGGCATGGCGCTTAGCTTGTCCACACCGTAAATGTGGAAGGAAATGGGTTCGATTCAGTCTGTCGTTAAAACAATTCTTTTTCTTTCAGAACTCTGTTCTGAAGTTTGGAAAGTAGGTAGCTTTCCACTAGTATGAATACCGTTTGCGCTGCGTATGCAATTAACAGTAGCTGAAATCCCATCGCGAGTAACCTGCCACTATAAAAATGGATCAGTGAAAATTTCAGACGCGTAAAAATGTAATTCATGAATATATATAGATACGAGTAGAATTTATACCTGTTTCCATTTTGAGCAAATCTTTTCATTGCCATTTTATTCTCTCCACCAGAAAAGAAAGAAGAAGTTAATGCAGGAGGATGAACTTCTAAGCGCATTAATTTGCATGGTTAACTTCAGTGACAACTAAATAAACGTAAGTTAAGCTTTACCTTTCGAAGAATGTCCCAAGTTTGTTCTCTTTTGGTCTCCTTAGAATTCTAAACGAAGTTGTACTCCCCACTAAAAGCAATGCAGTGCAGTTACGAAATGCTGTTGCCTAACTATGGAAATAAATAATTCTCATTCAGGCGTCAGTAACACCTGAGAATTCCCAATTCCCACAGAAACTCTGTCATCCGTAATGAGCGCCGCTAAAGCACTATCCTGTGCGTGTGTCGTGAGGATATCTCTTGCAATGAAAGAGGAACACTGAAAGGTGAAAGAGGGCACGAAAGAATCTAGCGAATAAAAGAAAGGGATACGGAAATATATATACGAAAGGTTAATGCAGTTAGTCTGCTCTTCACATAAAATACCACAATACGCTCTTCTCCCCCATTTTAAGCATGGTATTGACTGCAGCAATTAAACCATTTTACCAATATTTAATCAGAATTATTTACTTTTTTATAATTTCTAATTAAGTGTTTTACTCATCATGAAACTCTAATCTGCCATTTGTCTATCTTCAGTGAAAATCTATTTTCTAACGCAACGTCGTTGGTCTGAGTGTCATCACAATAAGGTTACTTTTTCTTTTTCCTTTTTTTTTTTACGGTATGCAAGCGTAAAAATTAACTGTTTGTGAAGTCCCTCCTCCCACGCACAACGCACATTCATAACATGCTGCTCATCGGAGGATATACGGAGGGGGCATAGGGGCAATGCCCCCAACTCTTGGGGAGAAAGTTGTTTAATCTTACTTCACCGAACGAAACAAAATTGTTTTTGCAAAACAAAAATTAGTATTGTGAAGCAATAAAATGAAGCAATTTTATCTACCTACGGCAAATTTATTGTTTAAATACATCTATACTATCTGCGGAATTTACATAATATATTATGGTAAATCATCACTAAATAATGCTCATAATAAGAGCAACAATGACTATCAACATTTTATTGTAAATCACCTCTCAATAAATCTTCTAACAATTGCACACGCGCGTGTTCCGGTTGCGATTGCATGTAAAGACAATGAGTTTAGTCGTAATTCTTCTCAGCATCATGTAGTCATGGTACGAATATTTCTTATACGCGGATATTAGTGCCGAGTTTAAAATGCTGAAGAAAGTGCTAAAAGTTAACTCATTTGGGCCCACCGCGCAGTCTTTCTCAGCTGTGTGCGATATAAACAAAGTTCTAATGCACGATGAACCAAGAACGTTTTTCTAACTTTGGTGATTTTATTTCCCAAATTAGACATTATTGGTAATTTGGACTTGAATGTTTTAATTGACAATTACACGAAGAAAACCTCTCCTGCTGAAGAAAATAATTAACTGCTATTTTTTAGCAACACGCTTCCAAATTTGTTTATACAACGAATTATTTTAACACGCCGCTGATAATTATCCCTCAAAAACTAAAGAAAGAATTAATGTTTTGTGTGTTTTTTTATTACTTAAATGCAAAGATTCTTTATCATGAATCAAATTATATTGTCAAGAGGATAAAAAGGTCTTGTGGTGCCATCTGGTTGTGTGTTTTTTACCATCGTAGTTCTAAGCAAGAAGGAGACAGAGAAATGGACGACAAGCAAAAGAGAAATCTGCGCCTCATTTTAGGTGCGTGCTGAGAAAGAAAGCACGAGAAAATGTTTCGTTTAGGAAGTTTCAAAAATGGCTTTATAAATGGCCGTGCAGGTGGTGAACGATATCAACTTTGTGTTGGCAGTGCGATTTTTGCCTGACGTTTTTCTTTCGTAGAGTGTTGATTTCGTTCTCAGCGCGTGCGATTGCCTTTGGAGTTTTGTGCTTGTCTACTTTTGGGTGTTTCGTTGGATTTTTCCCCTATTTTGCTTCCAGGGAATTCCCGCGCAGCCTGGTTTTGTTGGTATTGCGATGAACTATTCTTTGTTTCCTCTACTTTTTTCTTTTCTTAATATTATTTTCGAGAATTATTTCGCATTCGTTGTGAATTATGAGTGGGGATTCACAGAGTGTTGCTGGAATTAAGATATCGGAGCCGTAAAGCAGATAGCCCTCCTCTTCTTCAGTAGTGTAACATTTTAACCGGCTTTACATACGGTGTAAAAACTTAATAAACTTCTATTATTGAATTGATCCAGTGTAAGGTTTAAACAATGTTGTGTTGCAATAATAAACTTCTGTTATTTCTGTTTGCTTAGTGTTAGAAATTTGTATTCGTGCTTCAATGTTCAAATGATGTGTTCGAGAAGTTGAAATACTATTAATTGAACCATTTACGCAATAAGATTAGGTGCTTTTTCAATTACTTGAACTTATAAATTATTTAAAATCCTGTGTTTTAATTGTTGTTTTGTTCTATATTGATGTTATTATTTTCTTCTTTTTTATTAAATAAACCAGTTCGTGTACCTAAACTTGTCTTCACGTCCTTTTTTAAGAGTGGTTTACTTCTGTTTGCTTGTCATCCTAATAAATTTGCTCTGTAAAAGTAATTTAACGTCCAGTAAATTGCATCAATATCTTTTCACATATCTACACCTATTGTGTTTCAATTGGATATGGATTTAATTTGCTTATTTATTTTCTAATTGAATGTAATTTTCTCAATGTACTAATACACTGGTGGACAAAACCTAAAGACGGATGCTATTTTCAACGATTACCGTTAGAAACTGAACCGCATCAGCCTGTTGAAAGTTGCAAGAATTCGTGATGTAATCTGTGTTCTGAAACTTATACATGTTTTTGAGTTACGCAATGACAAACACAGATTATGACATGCACAGACAGTACAGATATGAGACAGCAGTAGCATACACTATATGATAGCACAGATATGAGATTGCAGGCAATTGGCGCAGGCAATCAGTTTTCGTTGGATGTGAAATTCGAAGGGGAAGGAGTGAAGATATAAAATTGAAATTTTGGACATGTCTTCCAGGCATCATTTAGATGATTTCACTCGTGGAAGAATAATCGGAAAGCTGGATGAAGGGCGGTAAATCATAGACGTGCATTTAACATCGCGCACAGTATCGTTTATAGGCTATCGGCAGAATTTGAAACTGGTGGAATGTGCAGTAGGCGCAAGGGGAAGGCCGTTCTCGCAGTACGACGCCCCAAGAAAATCAGTATATTGTTCTTTAACCGGAAAGGAACCGACGCAGCAGAGCTGATAACCTGGCACGTAGGTTACCCGCAGCCAAAGGAACACAGATATCCCGTAAAATTGTTGCTATTCGTTTGCGAAAAAAAGGAATATACGCCCAAAGACCTGTTGTGCTTAACCGAAGGACCACGACCAGCCAACGGTATATTGATGAAGTTATTCTCTTACATGTGCAAGTTTTCCGTGGTGCTGTCGGTGAAACGTTTCGTTTTATGCATGATAAAGTGTCTTGTCATCTCACACTGGTTATAGAGGAACGTCTTGACAGGAAGGATATTCATAGCATAGTCTGGCCAGCTCGTTCACCGGACCCGAATCCGATTCAAAATATGTGGGATGCCTTAGGAAAACATATTGTTGGTCGACAATATCCACCGACCAACAAGGAGGAGTGGGAGAGCTTGCTTCAACAGCTCCTGCATCATGTTGTTATGAGTATGCTACGCCGTGTACAAAGTTGCATTGCACTTCACGGTGGCATACCGCTTACTGACATGACGCTCAGGCTTGTTTATAGTCTGTATTGTGCATTATTCGTAAAACCATGTCGTCGGTCAATATGCACCTTTCACAAAAACACCTTTTTTTTGACACCCTGTATACTTCCTTTCAACATGATTATTACACTAAATCACATTTAAGATACTGCCAATATTGTTTTCCCTTTTGGTGTATAACCATACCTACTTTTTATATACATGCCCATTTCTTCTTCGTCCTTAAGTTTTTCCAACAGAGTATGTCTTTGTGAAGGAATAGAGTAAAAATAATAATCTTTCTTTAAAATTTTTTATTCATTTGTATCTCTTACATGGGCCGCTGGCACTGAAGCAAAATACTCTGTCTTAGATTATGTATAATATACAGATAATAGCATAAGGATCATATCATAGTATTACTGTGCCATACAGTATACAAGGTTTAATGAAACTCTGCTCAAATATGAATGATGATTCACTGCTCTCTCCATGCAATTGATTCTATCTCTGCCTACGAAGCTTCTGTAGCCGTCGGCATAGCTCAATAAGTAGAGCGCATATTCGGGAACTGAGAGATCTGCAGTTCGAATCCCGGTGGCGGCAGGACGACTTATTACATGCAACATCCTTCTCATTTCAGGCGCTCCTTAACAGATTTTTCAGGTTACGTTTTGGACTCGTGGTTAACTTGTGAATTCTCCAATTGGAAAAAAAATGCAAAATGTGAACTTTGTTCAATTAATTATTTTTATGGGAATAAAATCGATCCTGTCTCTATCGTTTGTACACGATCGCGATAATCTCTATATCACAGGATACAATTCAAGTAAATTTCTAAACCATATCCATGATACATTGTTTTTTTTTTTGTGTGTGTGCGTGCGTGTGTTTTCTTCGGTTTTCCACATATGATTCAGAAATTATTCATTCCTTTTGAGCTCGATGGTTGTTTTAACCTGTATGCTTTTCCATGGCTTAATCAATGTTGGGAAATAAATTCCTGTCTATGAAAAAAAATCTCACAAGGGCTGAATAATTTCGGAACTGATTAGTTTCGGCTGATTAGTTCGGAACGGATTAGTTTACTGCAAAATATGGAACAATCGGAGAACGGAAAAACCAGGCACAATTTGCTATGGGTAGCGTTTAGAAATCTGTCTTGTGTTGTAGCGGTTAAAGCGATAGTTTACGAAACGATAGACCCAATTTCAATTTCTCGGGGATGAAGAAAACATTTAGCATTTCTAAAAGTTTACAATAGCCTGAATATATATTTCGAGAATTTTACTGAAACGTTTTATCTAACACTTGTCACTAACTAAACACTTGTCAAAAATCCTCTTCAATTTGAGCAATAACTTCTAAACGTAATAATTTAGCAATAATCTACTAGAGTAACGCCTTGTCTTTAATCAAGAAATAGCTTGTTTTCTGCTTTTCTTATCAGAGAATTAAAGCTCCAGGAAAATGTCGTCATCTACAAGCTTTCCAAGAATGACGGTTTTCACTTTCTTCATCAACAGCATATATAAATGCTAGAACTTCTAATATTGCCAGTGTAGTGTAGTCGTCAATAAATATGAGTACAAACCGTTTTACTAGAGCGTCTGAGACCCTTGGCCGTTAAGGAATATAGAAAGAAATACGCGTACATAAACAAACTATTTCATACAATGCATTATTTACAGTACATTTATACTGAACCTTGTTGTGTTTCATACAATTTACGTTGTGAGTTGCGACAGATTTCTTCTCACTGTGTGTGTATCGTAACGACTTTGGAACTGCTTAAAAACTCCAAATTAGGGGGTATCACAAGCTCACGTCTTAGCATAATGATTAAGTATGAAAGCGAAGGGTTCAGAGTTCGAGCGTCGTTGTTCCAGAGGTGCATGCTTTTACCACTGAGGAGCCTGAAATAATGGCCCTTACAGACAAGGTTTCTTCGACCATCACGATTTTCTCAACTGCAGCTATTATCTGAGGCTTCAGCCTGTATTACCTTGCCTTCGGTGGAGCAGAAACGTTATCGTGTGAGGCGGAGGATGGTGACTTTTGCCATAAGAACTGGAGTGTTCCCTAGGGGGCACGTTTTCGAACTGCATATGCTTGTTCCTAAACTTCTTTTCAAGTATACTGTACAATGAAAGTTGTTAGAGAGTGAAGTTCAGCCAACGGCGAGCGAGATGCTGTTGGCTCAACTTTATTACGTTTCAAACTCTGTTCAAAAAGCCATAATTACAACGTGTGTTTACACTACACCGAATAAAAATTACCACAAGCTAACAAGTTTTCAGCAAATGTGGAAAATATTTCCTTTCCTTTTAAAGCGTCATAAGGAATATCACTTTGAGCATGCAATATCTATGGTGGCCGCCTTCATGGGGCGAAGCGAGTTGGTTTTGGTTCATTAGAATTTAATTCTACAAGAACCTGTAAAGCCATGTCGCGCAAGTGAAGTACGAAACACTAAATAGCTCTCGGAAACCCAGAAGACGTCATGTTATTGCCTGTACTCACCGAAAAAGTAATACCATGACGAGAATGCCCCAGATGTTTCGCGTTATGGCCTGCCTGTTCTCAAGAAAAACGAAACAAGATAAGAATGAACTAAATGAGTTTTTACATAATTTGACTGTTTCAATCTCTTTTCGTTTTTTCCCATAGACAGTTCGCGCACAAAATGAGCTATGAACTGCTACGTTTGGCGGCCCGAGAAGGCGAACACCTCGTATGCCACATCCTCCAAGGCATTCATTAAATTTCTGAAATTTTTATACTGCGTTTTTTTTAACCCGTTCTAATGTTCTTTTAATTATATTTCCCACAAAAATCGGGATGTATAATGCACAAGTTTAATCTCTCAATAATATCTGGATGTATTATAGCAACAAGAAATTAGACACCTGTGATAGAAAAGGAAATCAAAATGTGTTCACCTTCAGTAGTTGGTGGAGCCTCCACGAGAGGAGATTACAGCTGCGACCCTCCTGGGCATACTCTCTACCAGTCCTTGTACGATGGCTATCGGTATTTTCTTCCACTAAGCTTAGAGGAGAGTGGTGAGTTCCGCATTTTTTCAGATGGCGGGGGGCTCCCCTTAAGTTGACGCTCCGACTCGTCCCACATGCTCTCGATACAGTTAAGGTCCGGACTCTGGGCAGGCCAGACCATTCGATTAACCCCATTGTCACCATACTAAGCCATGGCGAACGTAGCAACACGGCAGTTGGCGTTGTCGTCCTGGATCCACCCAGTAAAACTGCCACAACGTAGGAAGCGCATGATCATCCAAAATGGTGCAGTAGGCCTCTGCGTTGAGCATACCAGGAATTGTGACTATGGGCACCAGCCCATATCGGGAGAAACACTCCTACAGAATAACTCCACCTCTGCCGAACTTCACTGTGGGCATAATACATTCCGGCAGGAGGCGTTCTCCAGGCTGACGCCAAACTCGGACCCTGCCATCTAAACGGTAGAGGGTGAACCTTGATTCAACGCCCCAGAGAACCTATTTCCACAGTTGAACGGTCCACTGTGGACGTTCTTTACACCACGTTTGATGCGCTGTGCTGTTGGACTTGATGACGAAAGGCTTGTGAGCGGCAGGACGACCATGAAAACCCAGAAAAATGGGCTTCCTTACGAAGAAACAACGCTTCCGGATGCCTGTTGTAACGCCTATATCGGGTGCTTCGGCTAGCGAGCATTGAGACTTGCGGGGTTGCAACCGAGAAATCTAAAGTTTGAATATCTGAATGTTCATTAAAGTCCCTTTCTGCTGATCGCAATGACTTAATCTTTAAACTGCTTTGGAAGCCATAATAAGTTTATGTTTCTAGTCCAAAAAAAAAAAGGGTTTTACCCAACACACAAAAATTTAAGTTGCAAACAAGTAACAACAATGTAAATTAAACTTTAGAATAGCAAACTTGCTATGGAAGAAAGAGGAAGCAAATGTAAAAATCAAGCACTTATTTATTTAAGCCCACACAAATTACAATGAAATAAACTTTAGTGCTAATTTGCACTTTAAATAATAATTCAGTTATTCAAAATTACCAAACAACACTGTAATAAGACAATCAAATATCAATTCAAGTAACTTTCAATGGTTAAAGTTATTGCTGTCACCTAATATGTTTACAGGCAATAACAAGGCCTTAATGAAGGCTTAATATATATGAACACTTTAATAACCTTAATGAAGTAGGAATATATTCTGATATCCTACTTCTAAAAATACACTTTTTATGCAGTAAGAATTTTAGTGAAACAAGGCTTAATTAACGTTTACCTTCAGACACTTATTTTTAGACACAAATGTGCACTTTAAAAGTGCTTTAAATTAAACTTTAAATTTCAAATTTCCGCTTTACCACAACGGAATATATTTTTATGACTTTGAGCTTCTAGTAGAATGTAGTAACTACGAGAAAAGAAATGCTCCTTTGGTCAACCTTCTTGATGTGGGCTACTACTGTAGCAACTGTTTTTCTTCTTTTGCGTTGCCACTCTCTTTTGCCACTATTTATTTATTTCCTTCCAAATGGTGAGAGGGATGGGAAAATGTTAATGTTTCTCGCGGTTTTAGTAAGGTTAGTAGGGAAGGAAGTTAAATTAGTTCTTATACTGTTGAAACTTGTGGGTCATAGATTGGGTGCGGTTCTTCCAAATTTCTCTGGACAGCACGTGTCGGTCTTTAATACTCAGTTTCGTGGGTCTTCCGGGTCTGGTCACCTTATACTTGCGAATCACGTAGGCCACTGTCGACTTTAGGTACTTCAGCTCGCTGGATATCTCACGTGTGGATCGACCATTTTTCTGATACCAGACGATTACACCTTTTTCAAAATCAGAGAGCATCGAACTGTGTGTCTTCTTGCTTGCTACTGATGGCGCTGTTGCTTTCCACAGGCTATTTAACAACGACCGGCATGACGTGTTACCGGATCGCACCAATCGTCGTTTTCAGAGTTGTTCAATTACTTGTTGGTAGGTAGTGTAGTTACTCAGTCTTCGCTCTAATGGTTGTGATTCTTTCATCGTTTGGTATTTTTTGGCAGGGGGTGAAAGTGGACAGCCGTAAAACGCATGTACAATAAGTGCTATTTTGATCGAAATTAT
>JJRW01S0026574.1:26304-37715 GCA_001188405.1 Loxosceles reclusa
TTCTCTTATTATTAATCTTAAAGTAGGTATTATCTTCGTAGGCTTAGTAGTCCTTAAAGTAGGCTTGAAGGTCTTATCTGACAATTCCAGATTAAATCATCAAAATCTTTGACTTAGAACATCTGCAATCACGTAGCGTAACTTGATAAATTTCCATTTGGGAGTCTCTATAGACACTGAGAAAAAGGGCCCTATTTAGTACTTCACAATAATCTAATTTAGACCTCGCGTTTTTCCAAGCGAGAGATTTGCGTCTTCTCACCAAGAGGGAGTTTTTTGAGACACGTTTTTATTCAATATGTTTTGCCAGTTACTGTGAGTGACTTTCCGTCGATACCTAATTCTGTTTCTTCTGTCGTGAAGACGTCTGGCACGTTAGTCTTTCGACTGTTTGGGAAATGTTAATTTGTTAAGCCGGATGAAGTTAGTAAATTCGTTGCAGCCTGTAAACTGACTTCTTATTTTGTCATTGCATTTGTAATTGAACGCTATGGGGTTTACTTGCGCGATAGGCTGCAAAAGCCCACAACGTCAAGGATACAATGCACTGTATCTATTCACTTTGTTTTTGACAACTTGATGAATTAATGTAATTTGCTTGAAGATCGATAAATACCAACCGTAACTAACCAATAAACAATGAAACTAAATAAAAAAGTAAAAAAGCGCTTAAATATTTGAGATAAAAATATTCATTCGCTTTGAGGGAGGGAGAAGGAAAACGGGCCCCGTAGGAAAAAAAATCCATTGTACCGAGAGTTAAGCATTGCCATAAATCTTCCCTTTTAATCAACCCATGAGCTAATTAACTGATTAAAACTTAAGTATATTTCAGCAACAAGCTACAAAAGAAAAGAGTTGCTTTGATCAATTATCAGCGTCCAAAACGCGCATATTACTTTGATCAACGCTCTTAATTAACGATAATTGATTTCGAAAAATTTCCTGGAATTTCGAATATCGACTGGAGTTGTTTCCTTCGTTTCAGTAATGGTTATTAATTAAATGATTGGAGGAAAGGCTTTAATTCGATTGAATGTGGCGTAATGACCTTAAGAATCGAGGGCCATCCGTTTAAAACGTTCCCATTATACCCATTATATTCATCACTCCGGTTAACGTCATTACCATAGCTTAAGTAGGTGGCGCGCGAAAATAAATTAATGGATCCATTATTCAGGCGCTGAAATTCGGCAGAAAAAGGACAGAACATTGATTTCCTCACTCCTCCCCCTTCCTGCCAATTTTTTTCTCTCTTTCCCCCTCCCCTTTTATGCAATCATTGAAATGTTTTGTTTGCGAAAAACAAATATAGGAGAGCAAAGATTTTTGCAGACATAACGACAGTTTAGCGGTCAATGGCAATAACCGAAGGGTATTGCATGTATAAGGGGAGGGGCTCCCCCTCCCTTTTTTTTTTTTGTTCCTTCACATATAATGAGTGAGTATGTTTCCCGATGATATCGCAAACCCTATTCATCCATCAATCCCCAAAGGCATTGTTCTTTCATTTATTCCATTATTCAACGGTTCGCAATAAAAATGCGCCGTTCGATAAAAAGCCAATCACTTTGTTTTGTAACGATTAGACAGTTACAAGGAACCGGTGAAAGATACGCACTTATTAATGCATAAAAGAAAAAAAAAATAGGGAGTAACTGCTTCTATTAATAAGATAAGCAGGTAATGTGAAATTCAGATAGAGTAGAAAAAATTAACGAACACAAAGTTGGTTTCTTATCAGAGAATCATACACGTAAGTGCACATAAAAAAATTATTTAGTTGACCAGGTTTCGTTTGGTGTGGGCCTGACTTATTTTCAAAACTATAAATGATCCACTGTTACTGATGGGAACGAGTCTTGGGTAGGAGCAGAAGAACCGATTTTTCGCCTGTTGCCAACCTCGCATTGGTAAAGTCTCACCAAGGAATTCCAAGCCGCGCTCATGGGTTGAGTGGACTTGTGGTCGCTCACTAAGGTTGTAGACTGCACGTTGATAAAGAGGGCTTCCAGGGAATCTAATTTTAAATGGGAATTGGGCCGAAATAACATTTCTGGTGAACGAAAATTGAATCGGTGATTTAGTTCCCAGCAATGTTGCGCGATACTAGATTTGTTAAATTCTTGTTTTTTGACATAGTTATTGTGTTACAAAAGGCGGTACCTAAGAGCTCTTTTTGTCTAAATTACACAAAATAAATGCCATTTGCATGAAATGCTGTAAAGAACCCAAAGTCGTTGTGGCAGAAAGGGATCTTTCGTAGTTGATAGGGATTTTTTTTTTTGTTAAATGGGGCGAACCTTAGGGAATGAACTGACTTTTTCAAAATTGTCGATAGCTTTGAAAAAGTTGTGCCCAGACCTGACGAAACCTGGTCAAGTAAATGAAACCTTTTATTGTGCCACAACGTGTTGAATCTTGTATAAGTGTAATTGAGTATAATGGTGTCTTGAGGGTTCTTCGGCTTTGATGATGCAATTCTTATGGCTTATTTACTGTACTTTGGAATTGCTGCGAAAAATAGTGCCCCCCTCCTCCGACCAGTGCATGTCATTGACACGCAGAGTTTTAATACGTAATGTTACTTTAAAGCTTTTCAGTATGGTACATACGTTTAAAAACCACTAAGGTTTGTTTACATGTTTATTATGCAAATAAACATATAAACCATAGTCCATTTATCTCAAAATGTTATTCTAAAATTTTCACTATGGCATATACGTTTGTAAACAACAGTCCATCTATCACAAAGTATTATTATAAAGCTTCTCACTTCAACGGTATACAGGGTGTCCCAGTAAGACCGCCCAAATCCTGCACAGCCAGATTCCTCTCGAGGAATAAACAAAAAATTCCCAAAGAACTGTACCTGTACGGCCCTTAGTTTTCGAGCCGGTTTTATGGCCGCCAGATCTGTCACCTTTCGATTTCTTTCTATGGGGCCACCTGCAGGAATTGATCTATCGAGACCTAGTTATTAGAGAAAGTGACTTAGCTGTTCGTCTGCATGCTGCGTGTACTTGGGTGGACACCACGCTGCTGCAACATGTGCATTCAGCCATTCCACGGCGCGCGCGTGCAAGCCTCGATATTCGCGGCGAATATCTTGAACATCTTCCTATGTAAACATATGCAAATACTGATGTTCATGTTTCCATGAGAGTTTTGTTTTCCTTGCAACGGATATGACGTCATACTTTTCTTTCGCATTTTGCTCGAAAACTAAGGGTCGTACAGGTACAGCTCTTTGGCCATTTTTTATGTATTCCACGCGAGGAATCTCGCCATGCAGAGTTTGGGCGGTCTTGCTGGGACACCCTGTATACGTTTGCTCGAAATCTCAAAATACATTTCAAACACACTGATATAATTGACAAGTACCTATTGTTACTGGAATCAGTAATATGTTCTATTACCCGTTTCGTCTACGCGCCAGTCTGAATCCAATTTCACTATTCAACATGTACCTCCTCAAATTGCTTTAATGTATTAATGTTAACAGGATTTTATTCCAATTTCTTCAACCACTTCTAATGAAAGCCATCATGCAATATCCTATTATTTGAGCATTTCATCTTCGTTCGAACGTTTCTATTTCATCAAAGGCAATTTAAAACGTTAATTCCTGCCCATTACAGCTGCTTCTAGACTACACAAATTACCGCCTATCTCCACAATTGCCCACTCGATCAATTATCTTGCGCTTTCGAGAAATCCCTCGGTCTCGTCAATACTAATGTCTTTTTCCTTTCACCACACCCGCCCTTAATTCTTTTTCTTACCACTACAAAAGTGCCTGACAAACACAGAAAAGGACTTAATTGAGGACTCACCCTTTGATGATCTTTTCCGGAGACCGCTCGTTCTGTCATACACGCCACAGGTGGCAAAGAATCAATGGAACTGCAGGGGGGATCGGCTCAAACAGTTACGTTTCACGCTGTCTCTTTTCTTACTAACTAGACTTTCTTTCCCTCCTCAAATATGCCAATCAACCAGGTTAGTTTACTACTTTCTCTTTCTTTAGGCAGCGGTAGATTCCTCAAAACGTTCTTTGATAATCAAGATTATATTACTGTTCCTTCCTTTTGCAGCGAGTTCTGCTCGTTAAAGAAATTTAATGGTACAAAGTCTTGTACAAGAAGCCACTCTGCGCCAAAAATAATGTAAGTACGGAACATTAAATGGCTCGTGTACCTTGGCATACCACGTCACTCCCCGTAAACACCCTAAAGGCGAACCCCTGAAGCGTATAAAGAAAAACTTTTTTGTCGACGCCGGGATTCGAACCAACGGATCTGCCATCCCCCAGAGCTCCAGAGCGGCCGCTTTAACCGAATAAGCTACGCCGACGGAGTATTTCTGTCGCTTATTTTGAAGTCTTTTGTGGGTGGGCATTACACCCTCCCCCACTTGAAAGAGAGGTCAGGGTATCAACCTGACCTCGAGAAGTGGACCTAACGTTTGGGTTCTTGGCCACTAATGTGAGTCGCTATGTTCGAGCGCCATTGGTAAAGAAAAACTACTTTTTTGTCGAAGCCGGGATTCGAACCAACGGATCTGTCATCCCCAAAGCTCCAGAGCGGCCGCTTTAACCGATTAAGCTACTCCGATGGAATATTTCTGTCGCTTATTTTGATGTCCTTTGTGGGTGTGCTTTACAAGCGGGCTGCGAAGTACCGATACAATGAATTATGGATATCTACCTGCCTATAGTAATGACCCCAAAGGTCACCATACAGACCTAAAGTAGTAATGACCCCCCAAAAGTACCCAAAAAATACCCCCGTCTTGGGGTCTCGGGCACAGCACAGGGATAAGCTGGCTTCGGAGTATCCTGCTACCAGCCTATCCCTGCCTTTCCTCGCGAATTCCCGAATAGGCGATGCCTCACTTTACAGCTCAACCGAGAGCTCTGCACATGGTTGCGGGAGAAATCAGGACAACCCACTCTGGAAGCCAAGGTGTTGTCCAGCCTTGATGAGAGATCGTCTCACGGCTGGCTCCGAACCCGGATGAAAAGATGGAGAAGAATAAAACTTCTCTCTTAGCTTGTTTGTGCTCATCGCGCATGGGGGCGGAGGTTATCTAAACCCTGAGGTTGCTCAAAACCTCTCGTACGCGCAGTCGTGGGTGTTATTAAACCCACATTACCTGATATGCCCAATGGGCTGTGGTGAGCAGACGGCTGTCTTCAGGTAACCGTCATTCAGGCGGAGGGAATGTCGTTGCAGAGAGCGATAGACTGGACGAGTGACTAGCCGCCGAAGGTGGGGGCACGGATCTTATCCGACAGCATGTACTCAGTGCTTTCAAGACACTGAAAAACTCGAATCCTCTTATCTAGGAGCTAGAGGAGTGTTCTCGGAAGTGTGCTCTCGGAGCTAAGTAGACGCCTTGTCGAACTGCTCTGGGTGCGCGGCTACTGTGAGACCCCGGGCAACGAGTTGGCATACAACTTAGGAAAGGCTGGCTCCTACCTAAGCTCTGTGACTTAGAACGTCCCTCCAAGTAGTGCACGGTACAAGACACGGCTCGTCTTTAGAACGATTAAGGAATGGCAGAGACGATGGTATAACTCAACGTCCGGTCGACATACTTATGAAATCGTCCCTAAAGTGGGAGCGACCCGTATAAAGACTTAAGTTATTTCGTGACATAAATGGTAACCGGACATGGGAGGTTTCCGGCCTATCTGCATAAGACGAAATACCTCACTCACAACGTCGGC
The DNA here is from genome assembly GCA_001188405.1 of Loxosceles reclusa. Lineage (NCBI taxonomy): Eukaryota > Metazoa > Arthropoda > Arachnida > Araneae > Sicariidae > Loxosceles > Loxosceles reclusa. The sequence goes on from JJRW01S0026574.1 coordinate 32,039, forward strand.
GTGCAGCTGCAGCAGCGCTAGTGGAGATGCTTGACACTGCGGGCTAGAATTGCCCACACACCGCAGCAGTGATGCGGGACCTTCGCTCCAGAGAGAACCCGTCGATCGGTATACAAACCGGCTGCGGAACTGGCCAAGTTTATGAACTCCAGTCTCTCCCGACTGGAAGCTACTCAACCGACGGAAGAGATAGTTGAGGGGCCCAAATCCTCCGTGAGGATATGCTGTCAAGGACAGCACAACAGTATGTAGAAATGGCTGAAGGTCTTTTCCCCCGGCGTCTATATATCGCCTGTCAACGTCTGGGTTAGGCGACAGTGGTATCTCGAAAGTAAGAGCCGAGTACCAACAAGGTCCTACCGACTTAATTAATCCCTAAAGGAGTAGCCGTCAAAAGTCTTCAGTAAGACGGGTACCGGGGGAATAATACAAGACTGCGGCTCGTGATTTACGAATGTCTTAAGTTCTTGGGTCAGAAAGCCAATTGACCAGTAATAATACGTTTGACCACCTCCGAATAACGGAGGCTGCAGAAAAAATTCACAAACGAAACTTGCAAAAATGTTTTTCACGTGCATCCAGCTTATGTCTTTTACAAAATTGCACATAATTCGCCGTCGCTGAGACATGTGTCCTAATATTAGCCTAAGAACTATTATGTTTGCTGGAGTTTGAATCTGAATTATTGGGCATACATTTAAGCGTTTCAAAATCACTCCAATGTTCCTGTAACCATGTAGTAGTCATCTTGAGCGAGTACCACTCACAGACATAAATGAGCGCAAGTAGCAGACGATAGGGTTTGCTTAATTAGAAGCATTCAGAGCCAACTATCCATGTACCAAAGTTGCAAAAGCTTCCAGGTGAGGACGTCCTAGACTATCACTGAGAACCGTGAACTTATTCAAACATCACACGAAGGATCCTGTGTTGGTTCTTTCTGGACTCCTCCATATCCGAGGTTACTTGAAGAACCTCACATTGAGTTACGTCGTCGACAACTTATACACGAAGTTGCAGTCTCAACGAACACATCTATCATGGCTTTGGGTGTTTGAACCCAATCACGTATATCTCTTTACTACACGGGGGTATTGCGTTCCTATATTCGGCATTCGAATGCGTTCTTTGTTGAGTACGCGTGAAACTGATCATGGTGATATTACACAGAGTGTTATTGTGCCAGTCATCCGTATATTTCGCACCACGCAAATGCATCAAAAGTAGCATACCAAGTGTTCAATATACACAGCTCTTCCCTGCACATTTCGCTCAGTATTCCCATTCAGTATGCCCCATCTTTACAGATGGGTCGAAGTCTGACGGGGACGTTGGATCTGCGATGATGTGCTGCGATGTTTCGTTTTCAGACTATCTTACAGCACAGTCATCGATTTTCATACAGGAACTTCATTCTATTTCCTTAGCCTTGGAGCACATTCAGCGTCATTTCCTCTTGCAGACCTGTGTGTACCCCAAATCACTCGATGTATTCCAGGCACTTGTTTCATTGCAGATAACAAATCACTTTGTGTTGTCCTACTTACTCGTTACTTTGCGGGACTTGTGTGTTCGGAAATACGATATCCGGTTTTGTTGGATTTCGGACTATGTCGACATTTTTGGTAACGAGGTAGCAGACCGTGCAGTGAAGTCTTCTGCGGATTCTCCGAGTATGCACACCCCGTATAGTGACTGGAAATCCGCTATACGAGCCTGTCTGAATCACAGTTGGCAATGGAATCATGCATTGGCAGGGGCCAAGTTCCAATAAGGCCCGGAGTAATCAGGCTTTGGAACGCTCAGACTGCAAACATTCTACATTCAATAAAACCTATTCTTGCTAACCGGCCGTGCACTACTCGCGGATTTCGTCCACAAGAGGTGGTCTTCACTCAGCTTGGAATAGACCACTCGACTCACTCGCGATTTCCTTCTGCGTAGTGTCAATGCGCCATTGGCAGTCGCACTGTCATTCCATTGTCACCATTCGTCATATTTTTAATCCATGCTCGATGACCACACGATTTACCGTCGCTGTGTTTAAACTCAAACATATTAAACTTGAAAAAAATTTTAGAGTCATCATGTGATTTTGCCGTTTTGAAAAATTATCTGTTTTATTGTCATCTCTGTGCGATCAAATAATTTTTTATTCATTTCCCTCATGATTTCATTTTTTTTGTCGTTTATCTCTTAATCTTCCAGATTCTATCTTTAATTTTTTAATCACTTTTTTGTGCTTTAAATCTTTTAATCACCTAATTCTCAATTTGTCATTTATTATCATACAGTCTTCATTCTTTCACATTTAATTTTTAATCATTTGATCTTTAATCTTTTATCCTTTAGCACCTTAGTCTTTCAATTTTGTTTTCCTCGTAGTACTTTCTTCTCACAGCAATTTGTTTTTTGCGGATTATTTTTGTTTTTGCTTTCGTCGTAGTCATGTCTTGTGTTTAGTGCAGTATTACCTTCTCAAGTTTTGTTCCATAAAACCACAACAACCAACCAACTAACGGAAATCCATCTTTTATCTCCATTTGGGCCATAATTTCCATTCTGATGCACCACTAGCACACGGCTAGACGTTCGAATTCTTCCCCAGAGCGCAATACGACCCATTATGCTAGCGGACGTTTGATAACTGGTTGTAAACATAAAGGATTGGATGATAGAGGAGAAGCAATATCAGTCTTCGTATTGCCAAATTTCGACCACCACCTATGGCCTTTGTCAAGCGAACGTCAAGCCTTGCCACAAAGTCTTTGTCTGGTCTTAGCTTGATATGAGCCATAGGCGATGGTGGAAACGTCGCGATATCACAGTTGATATTGCTTCGGCTCTATTATTCAATCTTTCGTGTCCACGCCCAGTAATATGATTTCCACCAATATGCCTTATCCCGGCCTTCCTACTCAGATTTCAGCCGACCCTTTGCCAATGGTAGGATTCGAACTTACGCACCCTTCCCTTTGGAGGTCGGTGCTTTATCCGCTACGCTACACCGTGTAACAAATCGCTCTTTGTCGACGCCGGGATTGGAACCATGTATCTGTCAGTTCCAAGATGACCGTTCTTCCAGTTGAGCTACGCTAAAGACTGCATGCGCAGTTTGTTATCTATATACATTGTGGAGGAAACTCACATCGTCCCCCGCAAAGCTGAAAGGTCAGAGTCGAGTGGTGGACCCTAACGCCCAAGATTCCATGAGTTCGGACGCCAACATAACAAGTCGAACTTTGTCGACGGCGGGATTCGAACTACGGATTTGTCAGTTCCGGGACGACCGCTCTACCAACTGAGCGACGTCGACGACTTCACGGGAAGCTCATTATGTATGTATGTATGTATTTTGGGAGAACACATCTGACGGAATACGAAGCTTCAGAATATCTATATGTGCTGTGGGGAATCTTAGAAAAGATAGTGTCAGGCTATCATTGAATCAATACAAATGTCTCTTGTTGTATAATAATAATAATAATAATAAATTTATTTATGAAGGTTGCATACAACATCATAAACTATGGATTCCAATCAAGAGAAAGTCCTGGTTATCTAATTATTCGCGTAAGCTGCCTGGAGCACACTAAAGTTGAAGAGCCTCAGAAGAAGATCGGTGGGACCGATGGAAATTCAATGAGAGACGCCAACGCGAATTCCATTTTTGTGCCCTAAGTTATCTTTTGCAAATTGTGATATTAATTCAGTGGGAAAAAGTTGAGCGCTACCATTTACCAGTTCCATCTAGTAAAAATTGATGGTCACATACTTCTAATATTGCTCTAGAAAAAATAGTATGAGGATCCACGCTGTACAACGTACACATTATTGGCTTTCGTACTATGTAGTATTTTTTCAACAATGAAGGAAAGTTCAAAGTGCATCAGCAAAAGGTTACACCAGCTCCAGAACCACTGCACAGAAGTCGCCTTTTGCTATCAAGAAGAACAAGACAAACAGAATCTTCCAAAACCTGCATAGTGGTCACTAATGGTGGGCTTTTGCCTGTGACTGACTTTCTTTTATATTTCTATTTGTATAGCTTTAATTTTAGACTCATAACAGGAAAGGCCGAAGTCTGAGACTAAAAGCTAAGTATTTTGGCTCCCCTTTGTATGTTATTTATTTTCCATTCCCGTCGATATCATTTGTTTATAGTTACGCACATGATAACATGCACTGCTAACTTATCGGCTATTTGTTCTTCGTGATGAATGCACATGTTATATAGCATTTTAACGATTCACGTTTCGTATACTTATACAGGATGAGTCTAAATTGTTCTTACAAAATAAGGGGGTGATAATACCCATCCAGAGACGAGCAATAATGACCATGGAAAATGGGGTCGCATTCCACACTGTGAGAAAGAAAGCAGAAAAATTAGAATTTCAACACGAACTGACAACAGAGTTGGGAAAGCGAATGAGCGATACCAAAAGTTGTATAATCTGATTTACTGATCAGCGACAAACTCGCAGCAAGTGCTCAAAGTGGCGGCCACGCATGCCGTTGCACAGTTCACACCGGCGAAGGAATGACTGGCGCACACCCTCTCGAAGATTCCGAGGGTTGTGTTTATTTTGACTGCGGCAACAACGATTCTTGCTACGAGATCTTCATCCCTAGTCAACAAGCGTCTCGTACAGTAAAGATTTCATGTGCCCCCAGAAGAAATAGTCCAGTAGATTGAAGTCCGGTGAGCGACGAGGCCAAGCTACAGGTCCGCCACGTCCGATCCAACGTGTGATCTGATTGGCTGTCTACGGACCCAACTGTGCTGCTTCTTCTCACTGTACATTTTTGCATACCTAACGACGTCAGAGGCAATGACATCTTCATGCTCGACGCGTTTCCACTTTACTCGTTTCTGCCTCACAGAGTGGAATGCGACCCTATGTACCATGGTCATTATTGCTCGGCTGGATGGGTACTATCACCCCTCTTATTTTGTAAAAACAATTTAGACACACCCTGTATATATTATATCTTAATTAATGATGCCCTGATATCATATGTGAGCAATAATGCGGCCGAGTGTAAAGGAGGAATTCCTGATGAGGTCACTAAATTTACATGCCTGCAATCAGAGCGTAACTAACAGGACAGACTAAGCAGACGGAACAGAATGCACAAAGGACACAGTTGGCTGGTAGGCCCATGTCCGGTTAGCAGCTTGCTCCGAACAAAATTTTACTTTTGAGTATTTTAGTTTGCTTTTGTGGTATTTAAGAGGAATCTTATCATTTTGTTTTAGTTTAATGTGCGTTTTATGTGAATACCACACATTCTGCTGATTAGAATTCTTCGGATGTTTTTCAGTTTCCTTCGAGTTCTTTGGACATTGGCATGTGACTTTATATCTTATGGTAAAGTTTTCAGAGATTTGTATTTGTTGATTCTGCTTGGATTTGTTTATTTACTTTTTGGGGTTTTGATTTGTTGATTTATCTTTTAGAAGGCGATTGCCGTGTGTTTATTTTGAAGTTTAAGATTTTGAATTTTCTGAGTCATCAAACTGACGTTTCGTTGCATTTTATATTCCATTACTTTAATAAATGTTTTGTTTGAAACTTTTGAATGCCTTTACTTATGGATTAAGACTTAAATGAAATTTGCTTTGAAAGTTTATTTGAATGTTAAACTTCGTGACGACTGGTTTGTTGATTAG
>JJRW01S0026581.1:10906-27599 GCA_001188405.1 Loxosceles reclusa
ATCATTACAAAACTAATTATAAGAAAATATAACATGACAAAATTAATATATAAACATAAAAATAACGAAATCAGGAATACCACTTTTAAATTTAAACTCTTATGTTGGCGCAAACTAATTTTGTAAACCCTGATCTACCTTGGAAAATCCCAAGAACCCACATAAACTCGCGTCAGACTACTGGAGAGATGTACCAAGACCAACACAAGCTGCAAAGGCACCCCGTAACGGCTTAACTACGTATTCACTAAGGCTTCTGCTATTGTTATTGCCTCTTGTTCCACGAGTGTAACAACTTCGGGCCACTTCGAGAAGTAATCCATTAGCACAAGTAAGTATTTGCTGCTCCCTCTTTCCGTTCTTGTAAATGTTCCGGTTATGTCGATAGCAATCCTCTCAAAGGGCGCTCCAACATTATAAAGTCGCATATTTCCTCGACTTCTGGTCTTTGGCCTTTTCTTAGACGCACAACTGCTTGCACCATCTCTCTACAGCTTCTCCACATCTCGTCCAATAGAAGCGCTCTCGAACTTTCTCCAGCGTCTTATTAATGCCGTAGTGCCTACCAATAGACTAACTGTGCAACTCCTTGAGTACATCCTCTACCTTGCTTCGTGGTACTACTAACTGCCGTCTGCTCGAGTTGCCGTCAGCACTCTCTCACTTTCGGTGCAAGATCTGGTCTTGCAGTACCAGCGAGTTTCACTGTGCCCAATAATGCTTCGTACCAGACGAATAAGAGGAAACCTCTTGCCATCTAGGACGCTCTTCATTAACCATCTTCTTCCAAGAAATGACTGGCCCAATCTCCTCGTCTTCTTGTTGTGCTTTGCGGATGTCCAGCAATGGTTCCTCGTCAGCAGACTGCACCTGTGGTGGTCTCACATGTATACTGGGACCAAACTTTGCTGCTGCTCGAGAACATGAGCGACAGTTTGTTTGGCATGGCATTATGGATAATGCATCAGCATTGCCATGCAAATTTCCTTTGCGATGGTTGGACTTCGAACTCATAGGTTTGCAATCGCTGTATCCACCGGGCAATCTGTCCTTCAGGATTTTTAAAGTTTAGTAGTCATCAGAGTGCAGCATGGCCTGTGCGGAGAGTAAACTTCTTTCCATAGAGGTAGTGATGCAAGTGCTCTATGGCCTTCACTAACGCAAGCAGTTCTCTTCTGGTGACTCAGTAATTTCTTTCTGGCTTCGACAGAATCTTGCTGTAATAAGCAATCACTCGCTCTTGGCTGCCTTGGATTTGGGAAAGAACGGTGCCGATTCCGCTGTTGCTTGCGTTTGTGTCCAAGATCATCTCGCAGTCTATTCTTGGATTGCGAGAATTGGTTCTTGCATTAGATGTTCTTTAAGCTTTTGGAACGCTACATCAGATTCACTTCACCAGGTGAAAGGTGTCTTCGCTTCTGTGAGCCGATGGAGTGGCTTAGCGATGGTGGAAAACCTTTCACGAATCGGCGATAGTATGTGCACAGACCGAGGAAACTACAGAGTTGGTGGACGTCCGTAGGAGGAGGCGAGGTCTTGACGGCTTGAATCTTCTCTGGGTCTGTTCGCACTCCATTTTCTGAAATGACATGCCCCAAATATTTCACTTCACGCTGCAAAAACTTGCACTTTTTGGGGCTTAATTTCAGCCCAGACTGGGCCAGTCTTGACAACGCTTTCTTGACAACGTTGGTTAAATGCTCAGCAAAGTATTTGCCGAGAATCACGATGTCATATAAGTACATTAGGCACGACAGCTATGTAAGTCCTTTTAAAGCTGTTTCCATCAAACGCTCATAGTCGCAGGAGCGTTGCAGAGTCCAAACGGCATGACCTTGAAATTTCACAGTTCATTACCCGTGGTGAACGCTGTCGTTTCACGATCTTCTGGGTGGATCTTCTGCTAATAGCCGCTTCGTAAGTCGAGAGTTAAGAATAACTTTGATCCTAACAAGGTGTCCAATGTTTCGTCAATTCTTGGCAGGGGATAGCTGTCTTAGTCGCATCATTCAGTCGTCGACAGTCAACAGAGAATCTGGTGGAACCGTCTTTCTTTTTTGACAACAACTACAGGTGAAGCTCAAGGACTCGAAGACGACTCTATTAACGTCGTTCTCTAGCATGCCTTTGATCAGTTCATTGACTCTTCTTTCTTGTGCAAGAGCAGTCTCCTTGGGGCATGTTTGATGGGCGAGCTACCGCTGGTGTTGAAGCGGTGGGTCGTGATGGATGTACCACCATAGTTCGAAGAGTCCTTGCTGAAAACATGGACATAGTCCTTGAGAAGATCCATTAACTTTGCCGTCTGGTGAAATGTTAACTGACGGTGGGAATAAATGCACATTTCCCGTAGTTCTGATGGCATATTGCACTCAGCTGCATTTGATGTCACAGGTTCGGGGCGTTGTATCAGAGTCACTGGTTCGCAATTGGCGATGACGGTGCCTTTCTTAAGAGTCCTTGGACCGTCACTGAGGTTAGCGGCTCGAACTGGTATAACTGTCGAGGACGTGTCAATCACTGCACGTGCCACAATGATGTAATTTGCCGGGGGACCGTTTTGAGGATTGTCTGTCATGGCCACGAAGGAAATGTAAGGCATGATTTTGATCAAGTCCAGGGATTATGCACTCAGTCCTTGGAGGAATATGGACATCACTTGTGGCGATGATAGGCACACTGGAAAAGTCCTTGCCTGAATTCCATAGTGGGATATCCTCGTTGGACAGATGGAGCACATTGCGCGAGGAGTCGAGGATGACATTAAACTTTCTGAGAAAGTCCAGGCCTATGATGCACCCGTTGGTGATATCGGCAATATAGCTGCGATTACTCCAAGTTCGGGTTCCAACGGTTAGGTCTAGCGTAACGTCCCGTAGACTCGAGCTTGTTCTCCGTTCACTGTCTTCAGGATGGCTGATTACGTGCTGTTCCACGGTGGTCGGTGTGGAAGCTAATGGAAAATATCTGGGCTCACAAGAGTGACGTTTGCACCTGTGTCAATCAGCATCCAACAGCCTAGGCCGTTGATCTTTCCCTCAGCAAGTAGGTTGTTATCTATTCCGTTCAAGGAAGAGAATCCCAGGATTGTAGCTGGGGCACTTTCAACGTCAGCCGGCCTCGGCTTACCAAGCCGCTTTACATGTGACAAATCATACACATTATTTAACATTTACGGTCGTCGCTGAAGATAACTTGTCACTTCCATTTCTGGACGTTCTAGTCCACAGGAATACGGATAGTTTCTCGACAACCATTTACCGCAAACCCTTTTCCGTATCCCAACCCCCCACTCTAAGTCATGTCACCCCCCACAACAGAAACTCTCAGGTTTTTTCACATACGTGTTCCGGGAACTCAAACTGTGTTCGGACAAGCCTGCTGTGGACCATGAAATACAACAACTTAAGACTACCGCCATTGATCGAGAATTTTCACCCGAGGTGATTGATGACACGATCAAGAAGTTTACCAAACCGAAACCAAACTCCACCCTGGCGTACGAACGTGATTCTCAGACCAAAACCCGTCTTATTATTCCGTTTTTCCCCAACATCAGTAACGAGAGTGCTAACATTTTAGCTAAATTTAAGTTTCCAGTCATATTCCCCCTCTAACGTTATCCATCTTCGAACATGAAATACCTCATTCCCCTTGAAAAATCATGGGGCATTTACAGTATCCTCTGCGAATGTGGGATGTTCTACATTGGTCAGACTCGCCGATGCTTTAAATTTCGACTTCAGGAACATAAAAATTACGTCTTAAAACAAGAACTTACTAAGTTCTCCATTGCGACACACGCATGGTCATTTGACCATAAATTCTTGTTTTAAGCTGCGACTATTATTCAAAAAGCCCGTTTCTATCTGGATCTCGACATTTTAGAGTCTTTTTCGATCCACGCTAGAGCCGACCACTTACTAAACAATCCTTCAGCCATCCCCCTTTTCCTCTGCCTTGGAAAGAACTCGCCCAACCGACGCACACCGGTATCACTCTGCAGCCCTAATGTAGCAATCCCAGTTTTCGCCATCACTCGACGCACATCTCACGACGTGATCGGATATCGGTCAGAAGAAGACAGACGTTGGTCTGTCGAAACTAGTTACCTTATTGATTGTGCTATTGAACGTGTTTATTATTTGTGAAATTAAGTTTTTATTGAACAAAAGTAATAGAATACTTTGACTGTAAATTGAGATTTGGGAAACAAATAATCTGGGAAACAAACATCTCTAAAAAGGCGATTAGAAATCTCATTTACAGTCAAAGCATTCGATTATTTTTCATCATCAACGATAAAAACCGATTCTTAACGGAATTATAAAAAGGTTCTGTTCAATCCTTGTTAAGCAGAATCGTTTCCCATCAAAATTCTGCAGGGATAATTTCAATAATGTTATTAAGTTCGTGAATCTCAAATAGAGCTGTAACACAGATATAACATTGTTAAATGATGTAACGGTATAGTGTTCATCGTTATCGAACTAATATCGGAATAAAACTGGCCAAGGGTGGGAGTCCTGCTCCATCGTCGTTCACGACGGTGCCCACGGGCTTGGTTGATTCAGTTCTGTCGCGGAGTTAGGCGCCCGTGACAGTGTCGAACGAAATGCAGAAAAGACACGGTTATGAACCGATGGCGTGTAAGCCGGGAACTGCGACACTCTATCAGAGCTCAGGCAAGTGACCAACTTGACTCTTCATGTGTATCACTTTGGAGTTTTAAACGAGGTATTACTTCGAGGCGACGACACTCTTCCATGCGGTCAGACAAAATGTCCTGTACACTCTGTCGCGTGTCACCAGGGTCCGAAATCTGAGTCAAAGGAAGTGATGGAAAAAAATCAAGCGGAACAGATAGACCATTTCCCCGTTGTGCACTTCAATTATTTGAATACCTCCATAGTGTCCTCCCTTGAGGCGAGTGACGGCGTAACAGAAAGATTCATGACATTAAGGGTGGAGGCGTCAAGTTATTTGGTATTCTCACCTTCATTAGGATTGTATGTTTTTTCTGTATAGTGCTTATGCTTGTCTTTCTTTCCTACTGGAAAACAATCCAGTCCATGGCGGTGGAGTACATGGTAGTGCGTGACTTTTAGACTGCAGCTGAGACTGCGGTCTCAGAGGGAAGGCTGGGGTCCGCTTGACCGCCTGCAGCCAGAATGAACTACTTCACGTTAGTGTGGTTCTTGCCGAGAGAGCCCAAAATTGGCTTTGGTCAGGGAGTTTCATACTGTGTGAATCTAAATAGGTAGGAGTTCCACTTTAGTGGCAAGACGGAAGAGCCGACCAGAGACTGCTGGGTGGGGAAAGAAGTACCACGTTAAGAACTTCTGAGGCTATACATTTTTTCTCTCGCTGCCATGAAATAAAAGGTCAAGTCGGTTCTTTCCCGCAAGGTTGGGGGGAAGTAGACTTCGAACACGCTGCGACCGGACGGACCGCGATCTGCGATTCAGCCTACGGGGTGTGACGAGTTCGGGCTCACCACTCGAACTTGTCAACAGGGACGAAAGTCTGGTATTTAAAAATTTCTCCATACTGCCTAATACTATCTTCTTGGTGTAGTTGAACGCGCTGCCGTCGGCTCTTCGGCCTTGCCCAATTTTTTAATTGGATACTGTCTTTGACTTGAGAACGATCTTGATGATGACCTTTTTGTACATAATATTCGAGTGGCTGAGTCAGAAGCCCGCATAATGCGTTGGGTTCTTTCGACTCTGTCTCTTTCTGCTGAAATTAAGTCTCGTTTTTCTTCTGAGTGCATGGAGGGTTAGAAGTCGTCCTCGACCAGTTACTGTATTCTTTTCTTGAGTAGCCGTCAAATGCCTCAAAATAAGGATATGAAGTATAACTGGAATCCCCGACTCGAATCTACCAACTGTCACTCATCGCTTTTGAAAAGTATTAACGGTGGCAGCTGGAGAACAACGAACGAGCCTTGTTTCTGAAACATTCGTTCCGAGCCTACAGGCAATCATAATTTTCCCCTTGTCCAAATCGTTTACATTACCAGCCTCCAACATTATACGCCAGGGAGACGACAGAATGATTTCTATGTATTCCTTGAACTAGTTATATACCTTTCGTATCTTATCACATGAACTCCACATCAGCCAGATGGCCCACATTCACTGCGTATAGGCGTGGGCATAATATTTTGGCTGATAAATGCATATTTAAGCGCTTCAAGTTAAGTATTTATCATTAAATTATGATGATTATGAGATTTAGATGGTACTTCACACGTTTTCTCCAAGATTTGGTCCATTTTTATATCTTGGTCCATTTCGGTCCAATCTTGGTCCGTTTCTGTATCTGTACACCCAGCACAAGGACACTACGGACCAGGTGTGCTTTAAGTGCGTAGGGCCATACAGAGGCTCTGACTGTGACAGTCAGCAGCGATGCTGTGCCCCATGCAAAAAGCATGGAGAAGAAACAGAGAAAAACATGGACGTCGGGCATTGTACCTTTGACCCTAAATGTCGCCACTACCTGAGAGAGTTGCAGGCAGCCAAACATAAGTGTTAATGGGAGGCTACAGCAATGATCCCAGCATGCTAAGAGTGCTCCAGTTCAGTACTGGACACATGTACGCAGCCCAGAATAAGCTCCAAACAGCTATTGCTGAGGAGCACAACCTAGTGGCACTCCTGCAGTATCCCGTGGTCGGGTACCTAAAGGATTCGGGACGATACCAGGTCCGGGGATTCCCTAAGAGGTACCGTATCTATTTCCACCAGAGAAGGAAACCATTCTGTGCACTGGTTCCTGACTAATAACTGGAAATAAGATCTACTCCGAACGTAGTAGCAATAATAGTAACTAGCACTAAAGGCGTCATATGCCTAGCGTCAGTTTACGTGGCCCCGCAAGGACCACTAGATTCGTTGTTTGACGCAGTTAAAGAGCTACAAACCGCAAACAAGAACGGCGGTCTAGTACTCGGCGGCGATTGGAATACCAAGGGCTCCTTATGGGGTCCTGGGAGGACCCATCGACGCGGACGAAAAGTAACGGAGTTTGCAACGGAGAACAGGCTGCACATAGTCAACACAGTTGACTCGCAGGCAACCTTTTGCGTACCAGGGAGAGCTGCATCGATGTCACGATGGTCTCAGAAGACTTCCAATGGTCTCAGATACACGATAGACTCGCAAGACAGGTCGAAGGATGACGCGTAGCGCCTACCGAGACTTGCGGAGACCACCGATATGTGGACTTCGGCATTAGCTGGAACGGACTGAGCATGCCCACTAACGGCATGTTGAACATGAAACGGATGAACTAGGAGCGATTCGCAACGGCGATATCGGGGCTCGCTCCGGGACTCACTGCTAGTTTGTAGAGTGCCAAGACAGCGGCGCAGGTGGAGGAGCTTGTATGAGAGTTGATGCCAGCTCTCACTACAATAAGCGTACAGAATTGCCCCACCCCAACAGGCGCCCAACAGGTAACAAAAACCAACCGGTGCCTTGGTTGCTACCAAAGTTCAAGCGATGGCAGACAAAGATACTCACGCTCCGACGCCAATTCCTGGTGGAAGTGAAGGAAAAGGAACATCACTTTTAAAATGAATCGGGAGAAGTACAAGAAACTGATAAACCAAGCGAAAGGAGTCTTGGAGGGAGATCTGCAAAGCCACGAACGCAGAACCTTTCTGAACAGTGCTCAAATTGGCAGGAGGCAAGGCTCCACGAACGGGTGATGCACACTTGTGTTCGGAAACCGAACGCAGCACTTACCGCCAACATAGACGAGACCTTAAGTGTCATATTGGACGCCCTTTACCGGAAGGACGGTAAAAAGGGAACGACACGCCGACTCAAAGAGAGATTCGTCTGGCTGTACAAGAAGCGCCGCACACCCGTCCGCATGCGAAGTTTGCAACGAAGGAAATCAACAAAGTCGTTAGGTGGCTACCGAAAGAGAAAGCCCCGGGTCTTGACCGACTCAACGAACAGATCGTGGAAAGACTCCACGAGTCAGAACCGAACTTGCTACCTGTAGTGTTCAACGCATGTCTCAGGACGTGCGTGTTCCCAAGTGACTGGAAATGCTGAAAGCTTCCTCTTCTGAATAAGCCTGGAAAGGATCCTAAGGATCCTGAAAGCAGGAAGGGAATCTGCCTGCTATCCACTTTAGGGAAAGTATTGGAACAGTTGCTGCTGTCTTAACGCTGCTTCCACGCAGAGAGAGCAAGCTTCGTGAAGTCGGCACAGTACGGCTTCAAGGCGATGATTTTGTCGTCTGAGGGACGATGGTTTTGTGGCACCTGATACGTTAAGTTCAGAAAAGCAGACATGAAGTTCTATTCACGGCGGTGGTGTGCTTGACGTGGAGGGAGCGTTTGACATGGTGTGGTGGCCAGACATACTCTGAGAGTTAAAAACGATGGGATGTGTCCCTTTAATATCTATGGGACACTGCTCTCCTATCTTTCGGATAGGAAAGTAGTAGCTGAAGCCGAAGGAGTGAGATTGCAAAGGCAGCTGGAGCGTGGGACTCCACAAGGTTCCTGCCTCAGCCCGTTCCTAGGAAACTTGGTGGCAAATAGCGCACTAGCACTCGATCTCCAAGGGGGTGCTATACAAGCATACACTGATGATTTTACTCTTATCGTTTCCGCGAACCTGCGTTTCTTGGGGAACTGCAAGTTCCCCAGGAACTGGAGGTAAGAGTAGATGAGAGAGAGAGAGAGAGACAGAGAAGCTTTAGAGAACATACTAGAGTGGAGTGTAGCCCACCGCATCCAGTTCAGCGTTCACAAGACTCAGGTATAGTTGTCGTCCGTGGAAAAGTCCTGAGTAGACTGAAGCACTACTTCAGGGTGAGAGGCTCAGTTATTGAGTCATGCGACGAAATTAAGGTTCTAGGCGTAACGATTGATAAAAGTCTTAAGTTTCTTCCCTCACTTGCATCGGGTAAAGGAAAACGTTTAGCAAGTCATGAGTCGACCAGCAAACGTTGCTCGGGTAACTTAGGGGCTGAAAGGCGGTTCTCTTAGAATGCTGTACAAACGTGCTATAGAGCGGATGGTGGTGTGTGCTGCCGGTGCATGGTAGATGATAATGTCCATGTCCAGAGGGTAATGTCCGCGAGAGGTAAAAATCCTAGACTCCATCCAAAGCGTCTGTGCGATACGCATTTTCCGTGCCTATAAAACGGTCTCGAATGACGCTTTATGCGTACTGGCAGGCATCCCCCGTTGGACTTGGTGGTTTCCCAGGAACCCCTCTTATTTTGGGGAGGGGGGAATGCAACGTGCTTGCTTCCATGTAGAGACCATGGAGGCACTCTTGGAACCAGAGGTGGAGCCTTGGAGAGTACATCTGGCGGATCTCCTGACCTGCTCTTTGACTGCCGGGGATAAGTCGGATGAAGGGTAAGAGGTCTTCACTGACGGTTCCAAAGAGGGACGCAATGTGGGCGGTGCATTATGTGTACTTAAGGATGGGAATCTGGAGCTTAGCCTGAAATTCAGACTGAATGGCGAGGCAACCGTCTTTCAAGCTGAGTTCATGGCCCTGTAGAAAGCGGTAGAATGGGTGGGCGTCCCAACCCCCAACACTGGCGTAAGAATATTATCCGACACCATGTCGGTTCTCATTCCTATCGAAACACTGAAGAACCTAACCCCTTTTATCTGGGGACTATCGAGGGCAGTGTGCTCGGAGCGCAGTAGATGTTCTGTCTGATTGCTGTGCTTGCGCGACCACTGGGGGACCCCGGGTAACGAAGTGGCTGACCGCTTAACGAATGTTGGCTCCCGCCTAAGCCGTATAACTTGGAACGTTCCTCCAAATAGTACACAGTACAAAAAATGGCTCGTCTCGAACACAATGAAGGCATGGCAAAGTCGTTGGTATACCTCAATGACCGGCCGACTGACCTATGAAATCGTCCCCAGAGTGGGAGCGACGCCATATAAAGACCTGGGTTACTACGTGATACAGATGGTAACAGGCCACGGGAGGTTTTCGGCCTATCTTTGTAGGAAGAAATTTCTCTCAACGCCGGCGTGCAGTTATGGGGGTGCTAGTGGAGATGCTTGCCACTTTACTAGAATGCCCGTACACAGCATCAGTGACACGGGATCTTGGCCCGTCGATCGACCCGTCGATCGATATACAAACACCGGCAGCAAGACATGAGCTAGCAGAACTGGCGAAATTTATAATCTCCATCCTGTCTCGTTTGGAAGCTACGCAACCGGCGGAAGAAGGAGTTGAGGGGACTTGTCCCCCTCCCGTAAGGATGGTACGGCACCTCACAACTTGGGTAAAAGGACAGTGGGATTGGAAGCTAGCGCGTACAATGGCCAAACACGTAGGGCCATGACCGACTGGAACCCCTATAAGGGTACCCGTCAAAAGTCTTACAGGAGACGAGTACGGCGCATAAGGCGAGCCTACGGCTCGTGCCATACGCATGTATCTTGAAACATGCCACATTTAGCCACGGTAGAGGTGAGAGTCTCAAATAGCGTAAGTCTTTTTAAACATTTTCTTTATTCAAAGAAATACAGTACACTACAGTTTTGGAAAAGATTAAAGTACAACATACCGTTTTCGCAAATGCCAAATGGAACGTTGATATAACCATTTTATCCAGGTTTAACGAGTGTTACACTACGATTCAAAAATATGTGAACATTTTACTTCACCAGAAATGGGTTTCATGTCGGAAGAATATGTTGGCCATTACTTTCTTTTGTTCACGAGGTGTGAAGGTGGGCATGTATTGGCAATGGGTTTTAGGTCGGGAGAATGTGTTGGTTATTACTTTCTTCAATTCACGAGGTGTGAAAGTGCTGCTTAAACAAGGTGTGCTTCACACTCATAGAATTGAAATAAAAATGATATTCAAAAATACAACGTCACCGGCAATGGGTTTCAGGTCGAGTGCTAGCCATTCTGTTTGGATCTTTCACGAAGTGTGAAGGTGGATGTTATCTGTTATATTAACCGACAATGAGATTCTAATCGGAAGATTGTGTGCTGGTTTGGAATTTTCTTTTAAAAGAGTAAATATATGAAGACTTATCTAGACTCTGTTTGTACAGATAATTTTTATCACACGCTCGCTGTAGTAGCAATAGGAAAATTATATCAAATAAGCGCAATAAAGATCGAAAAACTAAAACTGATATCTTTTCACTCAGTTTATACACTTACATTAGATTACTAATTTGATTTGATTCACCCATTGTTTGATTGAATTACTTCACCATTCGTTGAATTACTTCTCACACAGTTTATACACATACATTACTAAGACATTAACAAAGAATGGTTCACAAATCGAGTCGTCAACAATTGTCTTAAACAGAGACGCTATGTTGACAAAATTCCGCTACTAGTGCAAAATATTATTTAACCAGAGATCAATCTTTCGGTAAGACTCGCATTCGAAAAGTAATTCAAGATGCTCATAATGTCCTTCATGTCGGGTGGATATTTTAAGAGGTGAGGTATTTCGACATTCCAAGTGATCAAATACTTGTAATTCCAAATATGTTCCGTGGTGGTCAACTCTAAGCCCTAGAATATAATTGTGATCCGACTCTTCTAAATACAAGCTTTCGTCCAAAAGTACACAAACATTTTGTGGAAAAATATGCACCAATACTCGTTTCGAACTTAGTCGCCCCACTATAACAACAGATTGGTCGGGAAAACAAGTTGTTTTAAGCTAAGTAACTAAAATGGAAACAAGCTTTATATGCATCATTTTATTCTTAGGTTTCTTCTTAACAACAATAATTAATCTTTATTATGGCCCGCTATCCGTAGTATTCTAAAACAAAAAATTGAACCCGATATATTATGGTCGGATGATGATCCTATTCAACAAATTTTTTGTCCAGTGTCCCACTGAATCCGACGTGATTATCAAGCACTCTGCGGTAAAAACTAAGTAAAACATTTTTTCATTCACGACGTTTATGACTAATATCCAACTGGAGAAAGGTTATTATTACTGTCTTCCTAAATTAGATTGTAATTTGAACACGACGACACCCGTGTTCGCACTAGTTGGGTGGCTTTATCTTCCGAAGCATCCGGAAACCTGGAACTGGGAAAGTAAATTGGTAGCGTGCTTTAGTTCATATGCAAAAAACAATGAGCTCAATAATTTGTTTGATAGCCGAGAGAACCAGAACATTGAGGATTTATCATGTGTTGATGAACCTTACGAGCTGTTTGAGGATTCCGCGCGATACGTGTGCCAATGCAGTTCTCTGGATTATATAGGAAATATTATGATTTCTGTGCCAGAATTTCCGTTTGCCTGTTTCACAGATCACTGTAGAAGATATATATATTCAGCAGGAATTCCAGGTTGGAACGGTGGATCAGTGTGACTGTGGGTTTTTCTTTTCTCAAACGTTTGGATTCCAACGACAAAGCGTCACCGTGCATTCCTTTGATACTAATTTTCACTATGTACCCTGCATAAATTGCAACAATGTGGAGGCTAAAAGAGGTTGTTACTATCCAGATGTTTAGAGTGACAGTCGTCCTAATGTAATCAAAGTTTTTGCTGTGTTGATTAAGGACGTAGAAGACGAAATTCAATTGTTGCAACACATGAAAATCAACACACAAGTCACGGATATGTCTAAAAAAAGTCTTATTATTATTAAATCAAATTTCCTGTCATAAACCTATTGGCGTAAGTTACTGTGGATTAAAACTAAATTTCCGTCACTGCTGCTGGCATATTTCAATGGTAAATTTACAGGGCAAGGCTAAACTACAGTTTCGATGATATCCGGTACTCCGGTCACAAAACACGTGTCGTGAGAGAACACATAAGTTTTATTTTGAAAATTGACAACAGCGTTTATAATTTTACCCCTCACACCTGGAAATATATTTTTTAACGAAGCCGCCGTGAAACGCATGAGTTTTGATATTGATGCTAAAGTGTTTGTTTCCCGATATTAGCATAATTTCGTTGTCTCTAGGCGTGTAAAATGCGTCAACATGATCCATCTACGAGACGCGTTTCAATATTTTGCCTGAAATTTCCAGTATTGATCATACGAAAACGTGAGCCGCGAAATGCTTAAAGTTCATAAAAATTGAAAATGCATACAGCATCGACCTGCTTATCACATTTAAAAATAATTTTTAAGTTGCCTCAAGTCACGACGACTAAGTGCTGCTCCAGGCACGAAATCAAAATCGTGATTCATAATGAACCTAGTCTATTGGAATGTTCTAAACAGCATTAGCATGTCCTATTTCGTGCAAGAGCACATGAGGTACCGCTCGATCGTGACACGACTTTGCAAACATTGTAATGTTGGAAGTTTCATTTTGAGGCTGCATGATACCACGCATTGTTGCTTGTTCTGGATGCTTCCAGGGAATGCGCAGGTCTGCCTCGTTTCTTACTCAATATCAAAAATCTCCAGACTAATTTTTTTTAATCACTTTGCTTAAGAAATTTGACCTAAAGAAAACGTTGTATAAATTGACACAGAAAGAGATATAAAACCTAAACTTATTTACTAAACCGCTACACGTGGCATGCGGAGAAAAACCCACACTTACAATGCTATCTCTCATATATCCTTTTTGCTCCTTTACACCTTACCCACACGTGCCATGCGGAGAAATGGGCATGATATTACTTTTCTTATACATCCTTTATCATTTTTAGCTATTTGCTTTTGCGGTGAGATACTTTATATTACAACCAACTATCCCAAAATGCAAATCCATTAACATTCCACTGCCATCGTTCACCGGAGCCACCCACTCTTGTCAAATTGATGCCGATTGTGCTGGTATTAAACAAAAATGCTTCGAAATCGACAAATTAATGTTTCGTTATGTTAGAGCGGCGACTATGCTTGCAAATTTAACACTGGCGACTGGGTTCTAGATAGCACCAAGCTGTTGAAATACTTGTGTTGAAAACCCACATCTTGTGACGTAAGACGTCGATGGGGGCAATTGCCATGTAAACACGGCTTGTGGTCCTCATGGACGCTTGCGCAACAATATATTCAACCCATTGCTATATGACATTTGTGAATGCGACGAAGGATACGTATCCGAAAGGGATCCTCACCACGGACCTTTCTGTAAGATCCGAAGAGAAATCCAGCAAGGCCCTTGTTATCCATACTTACCAAAACTACAAGTGTCAATGTCAAAGATTGCCTCAATCAGTTTCTGACAAGGAGGTATCTGAAGCTGTCGTGCACGTTCAACGTACTGAACTCAAACCGTTGCAACACAGTGAATTGTTGGATGATAGTTACTGCTGGTGTGATCCGCGATACGGTAATTTTCCGTTAGACTCAAAGTCGGTCATTACTTATGCCATCCGAACCGCATGAACGCCTGCGCCTAGAGTTTCGAAGAGGAACCGGGTTGATGCGTCTTTATATTGATTTCCGATTCAAGTTCTCTACCAAGAAATTCTATTATGCATGGTACGAGTTGGACGCTGAAACTAAACCAGTTTTGGAGCGTTCGCAGTCGTTCTTCGACGAAGACAACACTTTACCACTAATGACAATAGCCTCCTTCAATTTGAAAACGTTGCCTTGGGAAATCGGTTCAACGCGCTTTCCCTCGGGTCACCATCCTGACGACAAAATTATCATGATCAGTTTTGTGCTGGGAAAAGTGCAACTCGACGGAAAAATAAACATTGCGCGAATAGTCTTGTTTTATCAGAACCCACTGCTTTCGACAAAACACATTTTTTTCCCAGTACCGGAAGTTTACAGAGGAACCCGTTTCTAATCGTTGCATTCTTGGTTGAATTAGGCTGTGATCCTCACATTTTACTCATCGCACAGGCTACAGCATGAATCAATTCGATTTCCCGTTCCCCGTGTTTGTTTGCGTGGCTCACATTTTCAGAACAAATTGGCACTCAACGAATGTCTTCCAAACAAATTGGCAAACACATTGTGACCACGCTTCTAAAAAAATGTGTTTGATTACTACGCTTTTGTGATGACATTCTCAAAGCGAGCCCAGCTTAAAACTGGAAGATATGGCGCGCGTGTGCTTGAGCGGCGAATCCAAAATTCCCATTTGAGCCACGTCCATTCATAAATGGTACCAAGCCCGGGACCGATTGACGATGTAGTTGTTGCGCTTGCACGACTTGCAACAATGTCATGACGTGATTCGTCCCGATTTTGTTGATTTCGGAACATTTCCCACATGTGTATAGTATTGCATCAAAGATTCAGAACTCGTTCTCAAGCTGAATGGAATACGAAAACGTCCTGTCGTTTTTGATTGCCCGTGCCAACCTGCCCACAATGAGCTTCAAACAGGTATTGTACTACGGCAATTCGCATTATATGAAAACGTGCTTCAAATTCATGGTACAATGCTGGGCTTTCTCTTTAATTTCTGTTGGTTGCGAAACGTGCAAAGTGACGGCGAAGAGGACCCGTTTGTTACAGGCGGAAAGTTTCAAGGAGCGCTCAATTACTGTCTCCCGGGCTTTTATCGACGCGTGGGTTGTGTACGACTTTGAATCGTTGTACCCGTCCGTCATTTGCTGCTTGAATATCAGCTACCAGACTTTTGCAGTGATGCATATGTCGTCGCTCGAATTCGCATTAAAGAAGCAGTGTCGTTGCGTGCCTTACAAAACGCATGACATCGAAAGGGATTTCGCAACAACGCCAACAGGTTTTAAGTTCGTTTTTCCATCGGTGTGTATGGATTTGGTCATGGTATCCTTAAACGATAGCCGGATTATTTTGCCAACAGTCGGGTTGCCAAATCGTTGATGGATAAAGAAATAACTAGCTACTACAAGAACCGACAACCGAGCTAAAAACTTCTAATAATTCGATGTACAGATGTCTTGGTGGCAGCGGAGATGTGCTGAACAACTTGGGATTTGCAATGAGTGCCACGTGTGGTGCCTGTTATATTTTGTTATGTGCTTATCATTACATTGCTCCAACGAGATCCGTGCCTTATTGCGACATAGATTCTTTGTTTGTCGTTGACGATGACGAGGGGATGGGGGAATGCTGAATCGTGAAGTGAACGCTGATTTCAGTGAGTTTCAATCCATCAACTTACAATTCTAAAGCTTTTCGCCAAGCATGCTTATTCTTATGAAGAAAACTATGGTTTTCAAACGCAGTCTGCTCAGACTCTCAACAAAGGTTTTAAAGTGAAAATTAACGATTTGACGCAGGTCGCCGTCTTTTTTTTTTTGTCATGCCTGCGTAAACCTGTCGTGCACGGTGTGGCTCCTCGAGGTAATAAATTTCACAAAGCCATTAAACACGACGGTATTTACGGTTTTGTATACTGCAGTGCAGATGGTAAAATGTGGGAGCAATGGGAAGATAACATATGTCAATGAGTGCCTGATTACATGCACAATTTTGGAAAACATGGGGTTTGCCGCAGCGCGGTTAACAAATTCTGTAGTGATACTCGAGGTTTTTCATGTGGAAGGTTTACCTATGTTTCGTCTAAGATGTGCGATATGTTTTGTTGCAGTATTTACCTACTTTACAACGATTATTATCTCGTGGATACTCTATTCAAAAATATTATTTACCGCATCAAGCTTTACCGAGTTCCAACTGCAACAACGATAGAGGTACTTATGGTCTTTTCTGCGACAAATGCATTAAATAGAAACATATAAAAACAATCGATTTACTTTA
>JJRW01S0026624.1:18114-30089 GCA_001188405.1 Loxosceles reclusa
GAAGCTTTGTAGAACGTATAATTTTTCTACCTGTTGCGTTGTGAAATCACGTTTTAATAAACTCCTGAATTGATTATACGTTTGTTTATCCTCACAAAAAATTCACGCACAGGGCAATATGACGTTGTAAAGGTGCAGGTTTCTTTGGCTTTTCTTTGTCTGTTTGAGCAACATGTACACTTTACATCTTTCTCACCAGAGTTTCATGTCCTTTTGATATTTAAGCCAGGTGCATTTGTGTTCGTTTTCAACTGTAGTTTCCTCGATTGCATTATTTTCTTCAGTTGCTTAGTTCTCTACTTCCAGTTATAAAGAAAAGTTGTCTCATGTCGACCCCGGGATTCGAACCAACGGATCAGTCATCTCTAGAGTGATTGCTTTACCGGTTAAGTTACGCCAACGAGTATCTGGACAGCTTATTTTCTATATCTTTTGAGGGGGGTGAATCTTCAATCATCCCCTACTTGAGAGAGAGAGGTCAGGGTAGCGACCGGACTTCCAGTGGTGGTCCTAACGCTGGGGTCCTTGGCCACTAGTATGACCTCATGTAGGGCGCCATGTGTAAGACTATGTTAAAATTTATCGGCTAACTAAGCATAAAAGTCAACAGGACATACGTTGAAAATCATGTCTGGAAAACGATATTGCAGAGCTAAAAGTTTAAAAGCTGCTGAAACTTCGTTTTCTGACACCGAAGGTGTTCCGAGTTTGAATTTAGATGCAAGTCCTGCTGGGACTCATGTTTAGCTAGCGAGTAAATTTCAACAGGGTCTTACACAGTTGGGCGGCATTCACTTTCAGGTTCAATATTTTACTACATATTTGCATGCGCCACAATCGGTTCTCATCTGTTACCGCGGAAATAATTTCTCGTGTACGACAAGCTGGTCTTCTTGGGTCCAATTACGCTTACTTGCCACAAAGCTTCTTTACTTATCAGGGGATCTCTCTCTCTCAGTCACTTGCATAAACAACGGCCCAACATTTCCATTTCCATGGGCTTGCCCAGTTGTGTATGAGTGATGATCATTCATCAAACTTGTACAGTGTTTCAACGCCAGCTACATCAAGCTTTTCTTCGTTTCCGGAACAGGTAAGACATGGCCACTGGAAGTTATTATTGTCATCGTTATTTGGATGTCCTATGGAACATAATGTAGCGGTTTCTACTAAGGTCATTTAGGTCCGTGACCTTACCATTTGAGTCGCATTGTTAAGAACGCGGCTTTTGTATATATCTGGTTGAACTAATTTAACATAAATAAATCGTGATACGTAATTTTCTTTCTTTATCACCACTGAGTTGTCAAATCATATCCGCTGTACGAAGAACGCTGATAACATTAATTTCGTGATGACCTTCTCCCGTCGGTGAGCGCTTCTTGAGCGGTACAGAAACACGTTGTCTTGCATCGGTCTTTAACGGCAAATCCAGCTACGGGTTCCGACGAAGAGCATCTACTCGGGAAGGTGAAACTGCTGTCCTATATAGGCCTGGCGGCTAAGGGGTCCTTCGCGGGAAAATTTGTGTGCACAGCGACGGGCTACCAACATTCGTCGAAAAAGAAAGGCAAGTGACTATCAATATCGATCCATGGCGACCCTGTAGGACGTCTTTGGTCAGACGCGGGAATCTGTCAAAAGTTTGCGTCTTGGGTGTGACCTGCAATTCTCTCGTTGGACGGTACCAGCACAATTCCCGAATTCATCTCCGCTGTACGCTCACACTGCCGGGGAATAACAACGGACGTAAATTTGAATTATATACCCATTAAAGGATTCGGAGGAAGTTCTGAAGATCATAGGTTATCGAATATAACACGTGTGACGCGAACGGTGGAAACTCGAGTACTACATCTGTGAAATACAGGGTAATTTCATAGCATCAGGGGTCAAACTTTATGAGGGCTTTTCCTACCTCGAAACTCAACTAGTGAACTTTTTTTACTTCATCAACTAACTATGAAAATGACGCCATGGGCAGCAGCCCATCCGCCAGTCACTAAAAAACAAGACCAAGACTAAACTGATGCTTTCTTTCCGCACAAACTCCTCGAACCAACTTTTCCAAAACATGATCCTTCCTTAGAAATGAAAGCTTCTGGGCTGGATTGCCGCGTCCTGTCCTCAACTGCGAGCCGACGTTTCGATGTGGTTGCACACATCCACCTCAGGGCAGACATGTTCTCAATTTCAGCAATTTCTAGCAAGGTTTCGTGTTTTATGATCCTTCCTCATTGGTTGGTGCCTCCACGTGCTTCGTTGTGATTGATGGGCCTTGTTGCTACCTCTCTCAGACTTCCCCAAATATAAACGTACATCTATGATTGTGTTGACTGCCACCCAATCATCACTCAACTGCACAAAACTAAATAACTGAATTGAAAAAAAAATCTTACAATATTTCTAAATGAATCTGCTTTAACTCTCACACATGTAAATATTAAATTGAACAAATACAATAACAATAATTAAACTGAATTGTCAAACAAACTGCAAACGTGAATTTAATTGTGACAGCACATATGAGGAAAATGAAGAATTGCAAAATGCGCTTCGAAAAAAGGTTTTGAAAGGCAAGCTGGAGACTGTGTGTGTGTGTAATGCTATCCGCAAAAGTATTGTTCTCATCACGTTTTCGTAAACGCTCATCGGAAATGATTGGTGAAATGTGTAACCCTGTCACTAAAAGTATACTGAAATCAGACTTGACACAAATATCATCGCATGGCATTTTTGGCACAAGAATGTTTTCCACATTAGTTGTAGCGCTCTCTTCCGCTTCAACTTTATCATCAAGATTGGAAATCCCAGATTCGGACTTATTTTTGTGAGCGGATTACGATAGCTCGAAAAGACAATCTAATTTCTGCAAGATGTTATTTAACAAAATCTTCCTTCAGCTTCATTAGTGTCATTACTAATTATCAAAACGAATTTACAGATAAATACGTTAGAAAACGTGAACAAGAAAAGCTATAGTAATTAAGTTAGAAGAACCCAAGAGCCTCTCAATCCCGCTACGGCTGATTCCAAATGTAGCGTACATGGACTATCACACCTACCTGGTGCATTTTCCACATAGTCCAAAGAAAAAAAGCACGCAGGTTCCAGGATGGAGAGATTTACTTACCATGTATGAGCAAATAAATGTACGAGAAATATGTATTGATATAGAAAATTAGGCCACTCACCCACTGAACGTCTAGCTATTATCAATAGACAGGCTACAGAGGAACTCATAAGTTTGTAACAGCAACCGTTTTGAGCTGATGGTTGATGCCTTCTCTGAGCTGCAAATTTGTTGAGTAGTTTATTGATAAATTCTGTTGTTTTCCGTCGTAACAATATTTTTTTTCAAGTTCTTACATGCTTGAAAATTTATTGCGCTCATTTCGTTCAATGTTCCCTACAGTTAACGAACGAGTAAAATCGAATTTATAGAAACCGTATATTTGAGACCCAATTTCTAATATCAGAAAACGAAGTTAACTATTTTTTTTTCTGTGAAGTTGTTACTTTCTGTTAAAAAGAATTCAATTCAGTTAAGTGATAAAAAAATGAACATTTTAATTTGAATGCTATCTTTGCATGCATTTCGTTTATTGAAACCGAATCTTCTGTTGATGATGTTCAAATACACTTAAAATTATATCGTGAAACGGAATTCACTGTAAAATTTTATTAAATACAATTCAGTAGCATTCTTTCCATCAGTAGGGGACAAAACCTTGAAAGCTCTGAGGGAAGAAAACAACAAAACGTCCTCTTAAAAGAAAAAGTGATATAAGCGTTATATAAAAAAAACTAACACAAAATTTATGAAGTAAACAAAACAAGCATTCACTATTTTTTCTAAAAGTAGCCTCAAGATCGAGTACACAGTATTCTTAAACCAAATGCAGTAAGAAGTGATTCTTCGCAACCATCCCTAAGCATTTCAGCGCAGTGTTATTACGAACCCGACGACAACGACAGAACTGGTTGCCGTGAGGCGTTTACTCTGGGACTTAATGGTCAAAAGCCATTAATTGCACCGGACGTAAATTAATTGCACCTGCTCTTTTTGTCAATTGTACCGGCTCTTCTTGTTTCAATACAGTGAGAAGTACGTCAAAATTTTTGACGGGTGGTGCAGAAAGTTAGTAGAATTGACGAATCGAAGTACATGATTTGGCATGCTGATAGATCATGTGCCTGGACCTGGTAGACGGACAGTGAACGACAGCCGAAGGATTCATTTGTGTTTTAAGTAAAATTTGGAGCTGGTAACTTTTATGATCTCCAGCTGCATTTTCTACATGGTCCATTGGTCAATTCGGATCAGCAACGACTGATTCTTATTAAGATATTTCAGGCAATTCCGTGTTGCAACAGTTCGGAAAAGAGCCATTTCCCTTGCAATACGACAAATCTCACCTGTCCAAGGTCTGTAACTTCGTGATTTAAAAAAAATAACGTGTAACAACGTTTCGATCTCAACCCAGTAGAACATTTATCGGATAAGCTGAAATGACAACGCCTACAATCCAGACTAAATCCGCCAAGAAACACTCCTTATTTGTTCCAGTTTTGGAGAAATGGTAAACATTTCAGAAGCAGTATATTAAAACTTAATGGATAACCAACCCAAGAAGTTAAGGCTGTAAGATTGTAGAAAGGAGAATCAATCTCTTACTGATGAAAATGCACGTACACTTTTATCACGACAGTGTGTATGTTTGAGTGCAAATACATATATTAAAGCCATACATCCTATTAAACCCATATTAAAGCCTATATAAACGTATTCGAACTAAAGATATGATGATAACAAGTGCGTACCAGGAAATCCCCTATCACCCGTTTCTCCCTTGTCACCAGGTCGTCCGGGTAGTCCAGGCAGTCCATCTAATCCAGGTAAACCCTTTGATCCAGGTTCTACGCCGATAACTATTCCTTGATCGCCAGTTTCGCCTTTCAACCCTGTAAGTCCGGGTATACCTGGCGCACCGGGAAACCCTTTGGGACCTACAAGTAAACATCACATTAGTTCACTTCTATGAAACTGCAAAAATATAAATTCATTTCTTTTCACAAATAATCATTTCATCCAATACCTGGTAAACCAGGTTCTCCAGCTAATCCTTTGACACTGAATAAAGATGGCTCTCCTTTAAGGCCAGGTAAACCTGGTGGCCCTCTTTCCCCAGGTAAACCAGGTGTTCCAGCTGCTCCAGGATAGCCTCGAATTCCAGGGAGGCCTTCTGAACCAATTTCTCCTAAAAGAAAATGTTTTTTATTTTTACTTAATAACTAGCAGAAGAGAAAATTTCTGTTCCTAATCGAGTGGATACTTAATGCGAACAAACAAACAAACAAAAACAACAAATCATGATCATGTCCTTTGTAATTTCTAGGAGCTAGGCGGCAGCGTGTCCACCCGCGTTTATTGCCAATTGTAATGCAAATACAAACACTGTTATGGTATTCAACTTATCTTTGCCAGACAGCTTTTCTAAACAGTGGAAGAATTTTTTCAGGAAAACCTGAAAAAATTCTTCCACTATTATGGTACAAAAACATGAAAAATAAGGAATCTAAAAAAATAAAGAAGAAAGCTTAAGGAAAAAACAAAAAAATCTATATAAAAGTAACACATGGATATTATATATTTATTGACATTGGGTTGGGCAATATGAAATGTTTCCACCCTCAATCCGTGATGATAGTGCTGAAGTAACCTCTAGATAGCACATATTTGTACTTGGCAGGGTATAAAGAACTCACGTGGGTAGTTTACATAACTTTTAACCTGTCAAGAAATTACTAATGTAATTTCGCGTTGGCGCAGCATGAAGCAGGCGTGATTTTTGAGTGTTGCACTTATACGAGTGGACATTGGGACATAATAAGTAATAGCGGCATAAAAAATCAAGCTTTGTAAACAAACACACACTGCAGCGACAGTTCCAAAAGTTGAGATATGGAGAATCTGGATGATCCCGGAGAAACTCTGAAAACCTATGTCTACTGTAGATAATGATGGCATTCGTGGGAGGAAAACCCGCGTGGGAAACGATGCGAAACCTCTTGCTGCAGGATTAGATGCAGGTCCGTAAAATGTTTCTTACCACCTGCTGGAAATCAGGATGACAGTGGGTGCTTACATGTGCATTACTTGACAAATACAAAGAACAACGTATAGAGGTGTGTTCGTTATTGTCCCAAGGTAATAAAAGAGACCGGTTTCTAGAATGAATGATCCCGGTGATGAAATCATCCTCGTTTTCAGAGAATTAATAACTAAAATTTTTAGCTAAATCCCTTACATACTAACTTATGTTGAATATACTTTCTGGTTGCACTCAGCAGCAATCAAAAGTTCTTTCGAAAGAGGAAACATTTCATATTTTCCTCTTTATCGGGTTATCTCAAAGAGACACTTTCTTTTTGAATGCTTCTATTGTATTTATCAGTGTAAAATATTTATACAAGACCCCTTTAGAAAAATATCAAATTCGTTAAGAAGGCTAAATATGCCCGTCATATACGCAAGCTTAGCGCCATCCATTTCTCATTCAACAAAAGGTCCACTAGGTCAGATTTTTACTCTCGCAGAAACTGTTTTACCTCTTCGCTGTGGAACGAAAATGTGGTGTGAATCGGCGCATTTTCACACAATGTCGTGAACAGCCTCGGGTTCATAATTCATGGTCACATGATTCGGACGAAACCATGAGTTGAAGAACAGAGAATTAGACTACAAGATTCTCCCATATTTGGTATACAGACTGTCCAAATCTGAACCCAACAGATTTCAGTTTTCCGATATCCGACGGTCATTTCCTACTGGGAAACAGTATCAACCAACAGGGCATATAAACGCAACTTCGAATTTGTCGAATTGTTACTTTTACCAAACGTGTAAATATGCAGTGCCAACCCGTTATCAGAAATTCATTAATGTCAAAGGCTCTTCGTGTTTCACATTTCATGTGACAGAAACCATTATTTTACAGACACACAAGCACATACACACACATATAGGTCACTTCTATAACATATAAGGGTTACAAAAAAATCTTATAATTACCTTTCGCACCAGATAATCCTGGCAAACCAGTACTTCCAGATGTTCCATCTAATCCTGGTGGTCCCATGTCTCCCATAACACCTTTAGTACCTAAAGTGCAGTTCACACATAATCAGATACTTAAGTTTAATAGGAACAGTGATGCAATTACATAAACATCAGAATAAGAAGTAAATACAGAAATCTTTGCTAGCGAAGCGTTAGAAATACCAAATCTGTCTTATATTTTCTCAGTAAATGAATCCAAGTCTTTGTGTGTTAAGTAATGCTTCTATAGTGATAATGCATTCGATTTCTTTTTGGAGTTAAAATCTCAATTTTTTGGATAATCTTATCAAAACACGTTAATTTTATATTGAAGTACAGCGTGTTTTATAGACACTCCATTGCAAAATAATAGTTCATTGTGGTATGTTGACAACATGGAAAGAAGCTATGGTAACCATGTTAGGCCACCGTTCGTTTGGATACAATAACTCAACTACTCTTCTCACCTTCCCGCATCTAACCATCCAACTCCAGTCTTTCTAGATTTCGAGAACCGGAATTCGATTTTTTCTCACTTGAGCGACTCCTAAGGCCTGACCACTTTTCCTTCAAAACCTCAAAAATGGCCCTATCTCAGGAACCACCCACCCTAGAATCTGCAAAATCACTGCGAAGCAGCTACTTACTATAATCCACCATCGCCGTACCTAATCCGTCGCCTCATACGCCTTATGGATGCAATTATTGTGCAGTAGTTCAGTGTCGTTGTACACGACACAGCAAACGGAGGCGATGGTGGGTGGCTGCCCGTGTTTGCACATGTATTAGGCGCCGTGAGAGCAAATGCCATCCCGCAAGGCGTCTGGAAACGGTATTGGCCGATATGGGGACGTCGAATGATAGCGCAACTTTCCTCTAGATGGAAGACAACGAAGCTGTTGGGCGTATCCGTGCTTGTCGAACGGTAGATGGTCCTCTCTCTTTACTTCTGGCCTGTCGAGGGCATCCTCAGCCGTATCGTCGTGTGTGACTACCTGACAACCCTTCCGCACCCACTGATTCGAACACCTCCTCACGGTCTGCTCTGAACGGCCTAGGTGCCGGTCACAATACAGCTTCTTGCAATCAAATAATGTGGCCCCACTTAAACTATGTTACCTAGGCAAAATTGGCTCCGCCTGCGTGTTAAATGCATATTCAGTGATCAAAGCTCCACAAAAAAAGAACCACAGACACATAGCCTCGGAGGCTCTTTTTATACGGCAACATAATAACTCCTGTTAGACCCTCTGGTGGCCAGGTCGTACACTGAATCCTCTTCATGCAATCATCTACAATCTAAGTTTTGTAGAAATGCGACAATTTCTTCATAGTGCGTGCTTTTTCAAATTTAAAAATGAATGCATTAAAAAAACACGTGAAGAAAAATAATTAAATGTATAAACTAACATTTTTAACAAAATGGCAACTTCAGAGAATTTGAGCTTTTGTTTTTTGCTCTTCTTTCCTTCATGAATTATACACAAATACATTATGAATTTCTTTTTGAAGAAAACTCACAATAAACGTAGAGAAATCCTAGGGAAGTGGATTACGTTTTAGCAAACAAGAATATACACTCGGTGACTGTGGTGTGCTTAATAAACTCAAAAGGGGAAGTGATCATCAGATAATCAGATGTAAACTGCAACTCGATACAAAAACGGAGACCAGAGAACTCTGGGACATAGCTAACGACGAATCATGCAGATGAATTGAATCTCGAACTGAAAAATCCATTTTCAAAGCTTGAAGATTTCATGGAGAGTGAAGATAATTTTAACAGTCTAGATAAAGAAATAACAGGAAGCGGGATTCAATACTGCTGGTTCTCGAAAATAGCTGGTCAATAGGAAGGTATCGGAAAAAGAAAGGATATGATGTAAAGTCCACACCAAAATCTGAACCTTCGATCTCTCAGTTCTGGAATGAGCTATGCCAAAGGCTACATAGGCACCATACTATCGATATGTGTTGTGGGGAACCCTGCAGAACCGATGACGCAAGAAGTAAATATGCTGAAGTGTGTAAAACATCATCAAAATGAATTGAAGAAGGAAAATACAGCTGTGATCCTGTGAGAAAATCAATTGAAGATAACAAGAGTTTGAGAAGTGCAATACAAAAAAGTATTTGTATAGGTCAGAAGTTTATAATTTCTTTAACAGGACAACAAACTATTACGAAAGATCGGAATGAAATTTTGAAAGAAATACTTGTCTTTGGCAGGAGGATTAAAAAAAAGCACCCAGACAATGACATCTGATCAACACGAAACTTAGCACGCAAATCTGGCAATATCGAAGATGCAAACGATTGAAATTTCGCTGCCAATAAACAGGAACTGGCGTCACAGTGCGCAGTTCCACCGTATAAAACAGCAAAGAATTGCGAGCTTTGATCATACCGGTTATCGTCGCAGTTACAGTAAGCTACATTTTCTATCAGGAATGCCATTAAGACACACACGGAGAGGCACACGGAACAGCTCCGAGTGAAGCAGAAACATTTGGCTGCGTGAACCTGGCTGGCCATGTCGGGTTCACGCATCCACCGTGACAACAGCCGGGTCGCCACCTGGGCCGAACGGACACCAATGTCAAAGGTATTGGCAACAACGGGCGCTGCAAAGTGCGTATCAATGAAATGCAGACTCCGGACGAACCAGTATCACCACCGCGCAACAAAATTGGTTTATTGAGCGATAAGTCCGAATTGTTCCAACAGCGTCGTTGCCCACGATACAATGAGTTGTAACTCCTGCTATATCACTTGTCGTAACACATTGCGCGATGCTTGCTGCTGCTGGGTTACGCTGCCATATCCCTTTACGACGACCGCTATTAACATCTCAACACCGGCATCACCATTTCGCATGGTGTCCAAGCATCATGGTCATCGTCTGGCATCGCACTGTGTCAGTGATGAATCCTTTTCCAGACTTGAGCAAGATGACCATCGCACCCACGTCTGAAGGGATACATCCGAGCACTCCCAAGAAGACTTTATTGTGCAACGACACACGACCAATACTTTGGGAGTCTTACTGTGGAGAGCAATCTCATATGAAGCAGATCGTCTCTCGTAGTCCTGCAAATAACGTTGACAGCGGAGCGATATGTCGATGACATCCTGTGGCCAATTATGTTACCTTTTATCGCACGTCACCCAGAGGCCATATACGGTGTCGCGGTATTGTCTGTGTGAAATTCAACATTCCTGTGGCTAGTGACGGCCCTGAAACCCTTCACACCATTTTAACATGTCTGGGACTTGATGAGCAATCAAGTTCAGGCAGCATGAAATCTTACAGAACTGGAGAAAAAAATTGCAGGAAACTTGGCGAAATCTGTCGCAGGATGACATCAGGGCTCTGTATGGATTACGTACGGCACAGTATTGCGGCCGAGGGTGGCTTCACAATATACTATCTATGATGTTGTCAGTGCCACTGTTCGTCATGATTGTGTAATCAGTTACTAATCACTGCATGTATAGTCCACACGGTAATTACAATAAAAATGGGTACTTCCTTTCTGGTGCTACTTGTCACACTGGAAATGCGACTAGGAGATAAAAAAGGAAGCCCATATAAATATTATGCCGCATTTTAATTTATTCCCAGAGTGACCAATCGGAGACAAAGGTAAGACGGAAACACAAAGGAAATGGGACAAAAAAAAAAAGACAAAGACGGAGATGCAAAGGGATGGTTCAGTGAAGTGTTAAAAGAACAGCCTCCGCGCCTTGCTACAGCGAACAGATGTGGCGTAACTAATATTGGTTTTAGAAGCTTGAGGGACAGCTGGTTTAGGTTAAGTTCTGTGAAGAAAGGGGACCGGGATTAAGAAGAACTTACCAACGAGAGAAAATGGAAACATCGAACTTATTGACCAAATGAGGGCATTGAAAGTGTCAAAAGAGAGCCGGTCCCGCTCCCTAGGTAATCGTAAGCATGCAAACTGGAGATATGAACAATCACGGGGACTTGAGCAAAGGTGATGAGACAAAAGGATGAAGAGAAAACCGCCGATGCTCTTGGCTAGAGCGAGAAGAAGTGGCCCTTTAGAAAGCGTAGAATGCCGAAGTTTCCTGGTGTGGTTTGAAGAGATTAGCGAGGCTGTGGCAAAGCCGCCTGGAACTGCTGGAGACGAACTGGAATGAACGAACTGGATGGAGAGTCCAGAGGGCTTTGGCTGTGGAGATCGAGAGAACCTCGCCGACTAAGGGGAAAGAAAACGACCTGGGGGTGTGCCGCCCCATACGTAGAGTACGCTATGAGGAATACGCCCCCAAAAGGGAGGATTAAAAAAAAACCCTCAGGGCGGAGAGAGTTATACGTATATCTGCAAAAGAAAAAAAAAAGGAATGGAAAGAATCAGTTTTCGCTACTACTTTCTTGGATCATCATTATCAGTTATTACTTCCTCGCTAAAGGGACAGTGTGCATTTGTTACGTCCTCAAAATTAAGGAAATGAATGGTGAATTCCGGCAGGTAGCTGAAGTCAGATCAGGAGATGTCAGGAGTGTTTCCGACGGTTTTCTAGAGATGAGTATCCGGAAGTAGTCAAAGGTATCGTGTACAACAATGTCTCGGAAAAGACCAGCAGCCACCAAGATTGTGGGACCGTACAT
Organism: Loxosceles reclusa; assembly: GCA_001188405.1. Taxonomy (NCBI): domain Eukaryota; kingdom Metazoa; phylum Arthropoda; class Arachnida; order Araneae; family Sicariidae; genus Loxosceles; species Loxosceles reclusa. The sequence goes on from JJRW01S0026624.1 coordinate 29,853, forward strand.
TTCCTGAAAAGACGACAACATCACCGTCGAAGTTGGTAAGCCATTTCGAGTCTCTATCTCATACATATTATCGAAGCTTAATTTACTAAAGAAACATTGACCAGGGTCAGACATAATACTAAGAAGGTTTTTACACACTGGTCAGGAGGTTTGGAAACACAATATTTCGACCGTCCACTACGGTCTTCGTCAGGTGAGTGGCTGAGGTGATGATGGGAGAAACGGTTGTCCACTTCT